>JABGLZ010000720.1:86563-166633 GCA_014705045.1 Colletotrichum theobromicola | reverse complement strand
CTTCGATTGGTCTTTTTTTTTTTTTTCAGGGATACCACCGTAGGTTTTCTGCAGCACAGCGTTGCGTCCTCCTTTTATAGACAATCCTTGCTGCCGTTCATATGCTGCGTGCCCATGTTATGTTTGCCGGTGTCGTGGTGAGATTGTGGCGGAGGCCAATCCTTCGTCTTCGGAGCGAATGTGAGACAAGAGCGCCGTGGAAAGTAGGTATCAGTAGACCAATGGTAAGTACGTCCTTTCTCGTGGAATGGTGGTGGCCTGAAGGCTTAGGCAACCGGCCTAGAAGTTCACCTTGGACTTCACCTCGGTGCGCTGCAAGGTATTTAGGGAGCTTAGTGCCCGAGGTTTCCCAACAACCCGAGCTGGAATAAGTGGCCGTGAATATGCCCAGTATGGTAGAACTAGTATGCCAGCTGAACACAGAGATCATGATTATCCACTCGGGACCCTAGATTCGAACCCCGGTGTTCGATTTCATTTTTTCTCTTTTTTGTTTTGGTCCTGGCCCTTGAATGCTTTTCTTTGGATTTGATGTTCGCATTTCTCCCCGCCTGCCCTCTTCGATCGCGTCTCTATGGCGTTTCAAGCTGCCTTGAAGTATAAAATGTTTCTTATTTGCTGGTCGGTGTGGTTCTGCAAAATGTCATGGCTAGACAAGCTCTTGCTAGGGTTTTGTTTTGCTACATGAAGACTGCCTAGATTGCTAAATCAGCAAACCCGCCTTTCGAGGAAGGAGCTGGATTACGGCGCCTGCCCGGGTTGTTGGCTTCCGATCCTCGGTTACTAGCACTCATCGCTCTGGGTCTATTCTCGATGGATAACCAGATGGAGACTGCGGTCAGGCTGCCGCCGTGGTACGCTGGGTGAAGTAGGAATCTCTTCGCCGAGTCTCGAATGAGTTCATGACTGCCCTCATCTCTCGATTTTTCATTGTCTTGCCGTTTCAAAAAAAAAAGTGAGGAAAACTGTATCTGATACTTATATAGAATCCGGCGACTAGGTGTCTGTTGCAGGTTAGCCTTGGTGACGCCCGCAATATTGCTGTGTCCTAGTTTGAGATGGAATGACTGAGTATCAGATTTTGTATAAAACGAGTCCTGGGGGTACTTTCTATGGACTAACGGGCACAAGGAGAATTTGATTTAGCTGATCTGTTCTTCGCAATTGAACTTGAATCCATCATGCCTCTCCACAAAGTTGAAGAAGCGCCGCTTCACGAGATACATTATACAACCAACCTTTCCTGTCCGGCATCTGCATGGGGAAATGTCAAGTATGTGTCGATGAATAATAGCCTGAGGGAAGTCACCAACAATAGAAGTGGCTAAATGCCACGTTTTCAGATGTAATACGAGCGAGGTTGTCGTAATGACAGGACAAGTCGGAGTCGATATCGACATCTGTGCAGTAAGGCTGAGGGTATACCAAGGTCACTAGAAATTGTGCTTATTAAGAACTCAGCACAGAAAGAATCATCGATTTAGGTGATTTAGTTGCGTTGTGCAATCAGGTGCACCGTTTAGAGCTGGTCGATTTGTAGAGCTTGCCTATCCCATTGTCCTGTGATGGAAGTCTGCCTGGTTCACGGCTGTACGCTAAATTCTTATAAATAACATAATTATGCAATGATACTTTCCAGACCAACTAATGCTTAGGTTTTCATCCGGTTCCTCAAGTGACTTAGTTTTAAGGTGCGCCTCATTTTTCACTTGTGAAATTGGCGATGCTTATGACAATAACTGATCTCAATCTTCCTTAGAAACTAATGTTCGACCGTCGCAGTTTACCTAGCTATTAGGAGTTGAATACACCTTAAGAGACGCCGATGATAGACCATGAAAGGTCAAGGCTGGGGGTACAGGTCTGTAGCAGTTGGGAATTACGTACTTTCGCGGGCAAAGCAACGACTCGTGTAATTCGACCCAGATAATCGCAGCACTAGCGTTACTGTTCGTTTGGCCCGAACCCTGAGGCGGTTATCACAGTACACCTATGTCTCTACCCTGACTTCGTTCAATGTTGATTCGGGAAAATGGTCCCAAGCGCATCAGAAGGAGCTAGCTGGATGTCAGTTTCTCCCTGTGACATGGTATATAAGTTACTGAGGCATGGAACAAACCAGACAATCTGCCTAGCGTTTTGATCTGCTAGCCTTCTAGATACTCTCATGCGCTCCGCACCACATGCGGCCCTTCTCTTCACCCATTCTGACTTAAGCGTGAGCACCAGACGCAAAGCGATAACGTTCGTCTGAATACGCTGACAATGTCCGACGCAAATTGAGAGACAGAGACGATAAAGATATCATATCATAGTAAGATATAATTAGCAAGCTTATGATCTCAATGGCGAGAGTTTCCAGTACACGGCCTTACTATGAATCAAACGAACCATCGGCACCAATACCCAGCTTGCATTGTTGCGTGGTTCAGCCCCCTCAGGAAAATCCTACTTCTTTTTGTACTTAGATCTGTACTCGCTGTTAGGTGGCTCGTTTGATCGTTTAGCGCATTCGAAAGGGCCGAAGATATCAACAGGTCTTGGCTTCCTTAACAAACACGCATGCACTGCTGGCTCAATGGCTTATGCGTACGAAGAAACTCGGAACAAGCTCAAGATCTCTGCGAAGCACGAGGAAAGATTGCAATAACGCATCTATCAATTGCTATAAGACAAGCAGGGAACCTGCGCGAAGAGCATGGTTCCACCTCTCCAGAATCGAAAGAGGCCCCAATTATGTCTCAAAGTCTACCTCCTTCAAGCGTCGTGTTTTCATTTTTCTGTGATAGATGATGGTTTGATCTTGACGCGTTTTAAAGTTTGAGATTGGTATGGGCGTATTCGGATTCTCATAGTTCTAAGTCCGAGTCGGATAAAGCCGGCGGATGAAACTAACCGCACGAGAGAGCTGTGATATCGCAAGCTAGATTTTATGACACAGCTTCCATCGTCTAGATTTTCAAAAAGCTTGGGTTGCGGCAACAATGCCCTGCAGTGATCGAAGCCATGGCTATTGTAGTGCGAGCCTTGGCCGGGGACAACAAGATTATATACAGCTAAACCACAGCTTCATTCAAGAAAAAGCTCTGCAACGTCACTTATTCGAGCTAGACAGGAATCTATTTCCTATGATTTATGTCCACTACGCCAACTAGCCTACTGGTAATAATGTTGATGAACTCCGACACAACGTAGCAAGACCTCCGGACCATTTGATAATGCTCCTTCGATAGCTGGTTATTATTAGAAAAAGATGACATGGTATGATACACCTGCCAGGAAATTCGAATAGGAGGGCAAAAGTTGATGAATTTGGGTACCGAAGAATAGATAGCGTGAACTTCCTTGCCCACGATTTGCATCACAGTAAGTCTATCTAGGATGTGAAGAGGTGTCATTACCGAGTATCAGTGATCAAATTGAAGGACTAGAGAATAATTCCAACCAGGAACAAGGTTAACAAGGCTGACGGAGCCAGTTTACTCACTAGAAGGCAGGCGGCAACGTCACTCATGACTACCGATTGTCGTCATCGTAGTTGTCCTCGAACCTGCCTCGCGTGTGCGCAGAAAAGGACAACACGAATATGGCAGGAAGTCGAGAGGTCTATGCATCTTACACAAATACACCTCGCCTAGACGCCAGCTTCTCAGCCGGCTCCCATCCACTAACTTCCCTCACACATCATTTTACATCGGAGAAGTATTGCCTATCCATATAAGCTACGCCTACTTCATTATTTTCTCATCAAATCTTACGAGACGCATAATTTCAACCTGGTCAGTCATTCCATAACGAGGGCAGGGACGATCTGTCCTCATCATAATACAGAGGTGCTCTACCGCCTTTGGAATCTCGAATTCCTTCTTCCAGGTCTCTCTATACACCAACCAATACTCTCACTCAAGTCACTCCTTACATATCTATCAAGACATATTGAGACATAGGCTGCATCTTCAATTTATTACCACTTCTGAATCTTTTATTGAACCAACAAAACACCATTTCGATTACCTAAACGTCGTCTTCTACTTGCTCAGCAAAAGCATAGTCTCCGAAACCATCCAAGGCATCTCTTACTTGTCCGCTTTGCAACTTTGGAGTTTACCGGAACTTCTCTTACATTTTGTTTCGAATTCTTTCCACCACCATGTCCACAACCTCCGCCCAAAGTCCTCCGAGAGGCAAGGAACGCTGGCTAAAATGGGCCAGAGCCCAAAAGCATCCGAACTACGCTGGAATTCAAGACCTGGACCTCCAGCTGCGCCGGATTCTCAACGCCATTTCCTGGGACAAGATACGCAAGAGAGTAGACGTCATCCAGGAGCCGTCCTACTACCGACTTCTGGCCCATCTAGGCAATGCGCACAACAAAAGGCTGCGCCCGCCTTCGCCGGTGGACTGCGAGGCAGTGAGAATCATGAACGGTGGCCAATTTCCTGTCATCGTCTCAAGCCTTCTCAGAGACGCAGGCTGGGAGCCCAGCGCATGCACCGATCCGTTGCTGATCATAACAGAAAGACTCTTGCTTCCTTCGCCTCCGTCTCCGTCTCCGTCTCCACCTCCGCAAGAAGAGGAGAAGCCAGACCTTGCTCCAAGTGAGTCGACACAATGGATGGAATGGGCCAAGCGCCAGAAGAACCCAGCATTCGAAGACGCCCCTGAGCGGGAGGAGCTCGAAGACATACTCATAGCCGTGAGATGGAATGTCAAAACTCCAAAATCCTACAAGCTGCAGCAGCCATTCATTCATCTCATGGGTCGCTGGGGTCCAGATGGAGAGCGCGGACCCGACGACGTGCCCTCCGCCGTCAATCTTGAGGCGACGCGGATCATGAACAATGGCAAGCTGCCTCAGGAGCTATGCGAGTGGCTCGCCAATGCAGGCTGGGATGCCGAGAAATGTTGCAACCCTAAGCTATCGGTTGTAGAGAAGAAACTCTCGTCCGATCCCCCGGCAACCATGCAGCAGCAAGAGTCGGCAACCCCTAAGCCGGTGGACGGCGGCCAAGAGGCCGTGAACACACCCCCGGAAACCCCAGAGGAAACCCCAGATGACGATGAAGAGACGCCTCTCGCTATACCCAAAGTTGTCGAGGAATTTCAAAGACTGCAAATGCCAGCACCCCCACAGCCATCGGGCATTTCGTCTTCGTATAACTATGACATTGACCTGACCCAATGTCCACGCCTGGAAATGCTCCGCAAGGCAACCCCAGTGCCGCGAACTGAGGACAAGCAGGGAGAAATGCCCCCTCCAGAGACGAAAGCTCCCAAGCGTCCTTCGGCCGACCACTACCAAGGCTCAGATCAGCAGTTGAAGAGACAGAGAACAAGCGTGTTGCCGGGAGATCCTTTTGGTGTAGGCGGGAGCTTCACCTCAGAAGGAAGGAGCACTTATAAGCCCTTCTTCCCGCCCAACACCAGCCAAAGTCGCGAACTAAACTTCCCGCGCCAGAACCTCTCCAGCTGGGAAATGCGAATGTCACCGTTCAACGCGCCTTATTCCAGAACACCCGCCGCCTCCGACCGCAAGATCCCCAATTCCTCACGTTTTCGACCTCCTACACCCCACCCCTCAGCGAGCAAATCCAGAACCAACCCTCCCACTCCCAGCGCCGCTCCTTCACCAGACCAATCCGTCCCCGGCACACGCACTCCTCAACCTACCACCATCCCAAGCACGCCAATGATATCCCAGCCTCCCCCCTCAGACCAACCCCTTCCCGCCGTCTTCCACGACATGATGGCCAAAATGGCAGACATGTCCGCCGCAGTCACCGCCCAGGTCCAGCTCCGCGACGAGGAACACCAACACCGCAAGGACCGCCTCCGCCGCGCCTTCCTCGCCGTCGACCACGCCTCGCGCGAGGTCGGACGCGCCGGTAACGCCTTCGACATTGCCCGGCGCGACCTCGACATGGCCCTCGAGCAGCAGAACATCACCATCGCGGCGCTCAAGGCCCTTTTGGACGCCGATGGGGCTGAACAGTAAGAGCGCCTACTTAACAAAGTCGCCCGTTTCTTGGCAGCTCACCGTTTTTGATCAGTCTTCATGAACCCGAGGTCCCTCCACGCAAGCTACAGTCCTGTCTCCCGCAGCTCATCGGCTTGCTTTCGAACTTTGGCATCTTTATGGTGTTGCACGTCACCCACACATTCATTCTCCTCGGCTACTTCCTGATCCGGGGAGGCGTCAGCTTTTTCAAGTATCTACTACGCAACATTTGAGTGAAAGGAGCTAGCCAGCGGAGTGCTCTTGTTTTTCACGGATTTTGGCAGCACATCTCAGCGATACATCATACCCCAGCATCACATTTCTTCCTCGCATTAGATATTTATATCAACATCGTCACAACCGGAGCAGAGAAAGAAGCACGCTCCAGTCCGGTCTCAAGCACTTGATTTAACCACGCAGTAATGGAGTTTGGCGTTGATTTGGCGTTTGGAGAAAAAGGGGGCAAGCGTGATTGCGGAACGACGACGTAGCCCCCCGGCAGAAAGACTGAGACAAATCAAAGGGGCAATTGCATCTGAAGAGCCTCCATCATATAGAGAATTGATTTTCCTCGTTGAACACTGATCTTTACAATCTTTCTTCCGTGGTGACGTAGCATGGTGTGATACCGTGCATCCCAAACCGCGACAGCAAGAAGCCACAAGCAAAAAACAGCCAAACCCCAAACCAGAAAAAGAAAAAACTAAAAAAAAAGTCCAAAAGAATCCACTTGAACCCTTAACCTCCCACCGATCAGATAATGGAACCCAGGGCGCTGCGGTTGCGCTTGTCCTGACCACTGGGCCATCTTGTTCTTCTCGCCGAGAGTTGAAAATCAGTGAGCATACGCATCTCCAAGTAAGGCAAGGCAAGGCAGGACCTCCTCACCCGAGGTCAAGCAGCAGTACCGACCGCGCCTTCCTTCCTCCACCACGCACATGTCACAATTGCAAGTCTACAAACGAAGCAAACAACTTCATCGTCTCAAAAAGAACTTTGTCATTAAGAAGAAATCACTGAAACCCGGCCCCAGGACGGGCAGACACTAATGAACCTAGACTCCAAGACCATGCAGCTACCACCAAGACCCAGCCATAGCCAAGCTCAGCGTTACGAACAAGGTGTGTATGTGTATGTGTGTTTGTGAGAGGGGAGCGGGGAGGGAGGAAATTCCAACGCAGACAGATGCCACGCAACGACAGAGAGAGATTCGATCTCTTTCCGCAGAGAAAAAACTTCAAAGCCTCCAATATCAAACGTTTTCGTTCAAACTTCCACCACCCCTCGTTATGTCATCATCCCATCCAACCGGGAGGCATTTCGAATCTTTCCCCCGCAAACTGGGATGAACATGTCGTGACCAAAAGAAACAAAAACGAATTCCAACAGAAACTTTCATCTCATGATTTCCCACTTCGTCCCATCAGTCCCATCATGTCCAGGCGTCCTTACTCATCAATCCTTGGTATTCCCCGCACATGCAGCTTTTCATGACGCCCGCTCACTTTGACATCAAAACAAGTTGAGCAGTAACAATCGCATTTCATTAACCCTGAGTTCAGTTTTCCTCATCATCCTCCTCGATCGGGGCAGGTGTCCGTCGCTCTGTGCGGCGCTTGGGTCGGCGGTGTCTCGAGCTGCTAATGTTGCTGGCCGAGTCGTCGGGAGCGAGCTCGAAGTCGTCGCCGCCCATCCAGTCATCGTCGCTGTTGTCCAAATCGCCCTGGGCCCATCCTGGGCGCTCGTAGCCCGAAGACTGGGAGTTGCCGGAGCCGGGCAGCACGTCGATACGCCGGCGGTTCTGCAGGCTGTGCGCGAGACCGGCGCCTCTGTTGCGCAGCGCCGTCCGGACGACTTCCGCCCTGAGGTGAAGTGCCTCGAAGGCATCCTCCAGAACCTCCATGCCCTGGTAGATCTCCCGTTCCACTTCCGCCAAGACGGCCATCTCCATCTCCTCATCACGAGACACTGCTTGACGGTTCGCGGCGGCTGACACACCGCTCACGAAGGAGGCGGGAGTGGCGCCACGAGAGAACGGAGTGGCATTTCGAGAGGGTCCTCCAGTCGAGGGACGAGAAGGGAAGTAGCCGCTCGCGGGAGTGGCTCCCCGAGAGTCGGCGATCGGAGTGTTGACGTCGTCTCCGTCGGCGCCAGACCACAAGAAGCCATCGAACCTTCCGGAGGTCAAGATCTCCCACTCCTGGGTGTTGATGTCGGACATGGTCACAACAAGATCGTGGGTATGAGGGTTCTTGACAAGGTACATTGCGACTTCGGCATCGCGGGGTGTTTGTTGCAAGCGATACAGACGCTGAAGTGAAAGGCCGGCCTTGATGACGAAGTCGGGACGCGGACGGTGAGAGGGGGTAGGGGCTCTCGCCGTGGGCTTGAGCTGGCTAGAGCCGGTAAGAATGGCGTTGAAGTACGGCTGATCCTCAGGGTCCAGGTTCGTAAGCATGGCAAACGTGAGCGTGTCGTCGTCAACGTCCTGTGGCGTTGGGGCGGTCGAGTCGCCGCAGTTATTCAACCACTTGTCCACAGCTCCTCTGACCTTCTTGGAGCGTTGGAGGTAGTGCTCACGGAACTCCTCGGCGATATCGGGGTCGATCTTGATGGGCGAGTCCGGACGAGGGGGCATATCCGCGGCGATGTCTGCGGCGGTCGACCCCAAGCTTGCCAAGTCGAAAGGAGGCCATTGTGGGAGCTCGATGCGACCGCTAACCCACTCAAGAACCTCGCCCCAGCCCAGACCGCGGTGCTGAATATCGGGTCCTTTCTCACACAAAACGCAAGTGCATCCATGCTCGGGTAGCTCCCGAGAGAATACATTCTCGAGGCGGTCCAGGAGTCTACGAGCCACCGATCGGTGACCGGTCGCGACAGCAACCGAGCCGTTTCTGTTGAGCACTGCGTTGTACTGGTCCAGCAAGTTGAAAAAAGGTGCAAACAGGGTTTGCGCGCCAACGAGAGGGGGGTTGGAAGGCCTGGCGCCATTCTGACGAGGCAGGACAGACAAAAAGTTCTTTGGTAGGGGTTGGAGCAGTCCGCCGTTCTGCAGGAGGTAGTCGACCCTCGGCGCCTCGTGGACGTCCAGAGGCGGAGGGGGCGGTGGCGGAGGAGGAGGTCCAGGAAGATCGGTCGCCGGAGTGCCTGAGGGCGTGATCTCTTCGGCGTACACTTGAGCCAATCCAGGATGCGGCTTCTGGTCGGGCGGCAAAGGCGGGGGATAGTTCGGGCATTGTGTCGGGGTCTTGGGGGATGAATCCATAACGCTCTCCGGGGATGAGTCTCCATCGTGGATATCGGATCGTCGGCTCTTCTTGCTCGACGAACTGCGCTTGGACGAAGACCTGCTCGGCTTGATGTTGAGGCTCTCCTGCACGCCGGGAGGGAAAGAGGGGGACTTGACGTAGGTGGCCTGACTGCTGCTCTTGGACTTGAAGCTCACCCGGGATCTTTCGTCGGCTCTAGATCCCGACCTTGAAATCGAAAGGCTGCTCAGTCGCGAGATCGGTCGGTCATCCCTATCCCTCTTATCGCTGGTTAATCTTGAGCTTGAACGCTCCTCTCGCACCTTGCGCGACGACTCGGGCGTCTCAGATCGTCTCTTGTCAGATAGGTCTGTCTCGGGCGGGCTAGGAGGCCTATCCTTAGTCGAGACCTTGCGCTTGTCGGTGTCGTTGACGCTCTTGGATCGGTGGATATCGCTCTGTCCCAGGTCGGTCGCCTCGGGAGTGAACGGGTCTCTCTGCTTTTCTTTTTCGCCGGCGGCCGAGACATCATCTTTGCTGCGGACAGCCTCCTTGCTGTGCGCTTTGCTGAATGTCGGGTAGGGGACGGAAACGCGATCGGTAGAGTTGGTCAGGGAGGTTCTGGCCAGCTCGGGGACGAGGTCGGTCATGGAGGCGGAGCGGTCGTGGCCACGTTCTCTGTCCCTGTCTCTGTCTCTATCTCTGTCCCGGTCTCTGCGGTCGCGATCGCGGTCTCGTTCATCGCGGGTGCGGTGGCGGCGGTGAGAGTGGGAACGCGAGTGGGCATCGCTTCCGAGGCCGCTGCCGTCGACCATTTTCGATTTCGAGGATCGCGAGCTCACACGGGAGGAGCGGTGTTCCTTGTCGCCCTTGTCGGATCTGAGGCTGCGCTCCGACTTGCTGCGGGAGGACTTCTTCTCGCGGGGGAGCTTGTCAACGTCGTCGACGACGGTATCGACGTCACGGTTTACGGAAGACATGGTGGCTGGCGCATGGATGCGAGCCCGGAAGCTCAGGTAGCTGCGCGGCGAGGCTTAGGCGTGGGCGTCGTCGTCGTCGGGCGACGGGTGAGGAGGGATGGAATAAACCTGTTTGTCGAGGGAGGGGAGGAGATGGTGGGCGGGAAGGTTCTGGGGCCCGTCGGCGGGCGATCCGTCGTTCGAGGTCAAGGTTTTGGACGAGTTTGTGAAGAGGTGCGGGTAGGAAGCAGGCAGGACCTGGTCTGGGGTTCACCGATCAAAAGAGGTCGAAGGCGACTCGGCAGTCGTTAAAAACCGGGGATTGCGGTGACTTTTTTCACCCTAGCCCCCCCCTGTTTCGAGCGAGCGTTGGTCGAGAGTTCAGGGTTCTGGGAGATTTTAGTGTCTGTCCCGTCGTCAATGACGTTCGCCGTCGAGGCCGGTTTCAGCTGTCGGGACGATGTATGGAAAGGTGGTAGTAGAGCTTCAGGAACGATGGAGGAGTAGCCTGAGGAGGACGAAGGAGAGAAGGAGCCGGCCGTACGTACGATGGGCGGTGGGCGGTTGCGAGGGAGGAGGTGTTCGTTGACACAAGGCAGCTCGGGTGGATGTGATTCGACCAAAAAAATTGAGAATGGAACAGCACACAGCAGAGGGTAGCGTGAGTAGGTACGCAGTAGGTACGGACGGTACAGGCGTACTTTCCACGAGTGAGTTTGTGAGTGTAGTGTCGTGGTCTGCAAGCCAAAGGCAACAACCCCTGTCGGCTACCTTAGCCTGTCGACTGCTGCGTTGCCAGCGTTGGTGCTGCGGGCTTCGATGTCTGGGACGGATCTGGTAGGCTGGACAGGCAGGGCAGGGCCGGCAAGTGTGGATCACCCGTCACTGAAGAGGGAAGGAAACGCACTTTGGGAACGGGAATGGAACTGTGAAAGGCACTTGGGAAGGGGGTGGGCGCGGAGGGCGGTGGGAAGATGCTGCACTAGACGCTGGCAACCTGGCCGTCGACGGGCTGGGCTGTGGGGGCGAGTGGGAACCTGTCCCTCAGGAAGGGCTGGGGCGGTGACACAAGTCACTCACTTTGCTGGCTGCTTTTCCTCTTCTCTTCCATTCACTCTCTCTACCCTGACACCTTAGGTAGGAAATTCAAAAAAGGCACAGAACAGCAGCTGACTAGAACAGTGGCCAGATCCTGACGTATTACGTGGCGGGCGCATTCAACTCGCCGGGCTGAGCATTTCCATGGCAAGTCGCAGGTTTAGTGCAGTGTGTAATGGGCTGAGTAGTGATGGTGTTGCTGCTGTGCTGCATGGTGTGTGTGAGAGATGAAGTGGTTCAAGTGATGGAGGTCCCTTGAGCCCCACAACGGCCACTGCCAGAAGCTCGGGCCTGGCCCAGATCAAAGTCACCCGGCAAAAGGGTCAGTCAATTCAGGCACTGAACCACCGCATCGTCATACGCACTGCAAACCGCACACTGTAATCCTTCATCCGACGGCGTGGCTGGCAAGCAGTGGCCGGCAAGGACGAAGGAAGCCCAGCGAGTGGCGCATTTCTTCCTGCTTGCCCAAGGCATAACATTGGCTGAATCTGAAGAAGCCTCCGGGGATGGCGGAAAAGGCCCGTGGGTCCCTACGTTCCTGAGCCCCGTCTGAGCTGCTGGTCAAGGCAAGCGTGGCAAGCAAGAAAGAGAGACTGACTGACAGAGAGAAGAGGGCGAGAAACTTCAGGCACAGATGCTTCAAGGCAAGACAGGCAGGACACCGCCCATTGGATCGCATCTGCAAATCATTGGCCTGTACATCGCATGGCTTTGCTGCAAACCAACCGGTCTCGGGCCCCACGTCAGGTACGCGGAGCTGTCGGCTACCTTACTTTACATACACCATGAATGTCTCTGCTATCCGTAGGGTGGTGGCAGATGATCATCTGTTCCTGATCGAAGCCGCAGGCCTAGGCTAGGCATCTAGCTGGAACTTCAAGTCAATGGTCGCGATGCCATGTCTCGGCCCAAGGCAAACGAGCCACGGACCAAAGTCACTACCTAGGCACCCCGCGAGACAACTCCTCCAGCTTCCTTCATCAACCTTCAGGACGACTCAACCCGGGTATCATGCGCACTCGTCTCACTTCACCGACCGTAGCACTTGTGTCTGTGTCCAAGTGATTCTCCCAGTCTCTGTGAGCCAACCCAACATCTCAATCAGCACAGCAGGCCACCACCACCCATACCCATGATCACCAAGATCGGAACTACCCCTCAACACCTCAAAGAAGACCGCTTCCTAAAATAACACACGCCCTACACTACACCACCTTAAACCCCTCACCAGTTCACGTCCGTTGCATGTCCATCCATCCCATTACCACCTCTCCATGTGTTGCTACCCGCCAACGAATGCGCCAACCCCATCGTCGGGCACCAAGAATGGCCCTTCCCGCCCAATACCCGCGTCAAGCTAAGCGCCCAACGGTGTCGGCCCCCCCACTACACCACGCAGTATGTACCACACCACCATCATCATCACCATCACCATCACTCAGACCTTGCCTTACACAACCACACAACCCCCAAACCAAACCAACTTCTACCCTCCAACAAGTCTAAACTCATGTCTCTGCTCTAAACCCCCCGTCGGCGGGAATGCATCATGCACTCGAGCTCGGCCGTTTGCGATCGTTCGGGTTCCTGTCCAGGGAAAGGGGTCCGTCCGTCCGATTCACCCTGCAACTGCAACGCCCGTGTCTATGCTTACCAAATCTGATGCGCCTCGTCAATCGGAAAATTCGAATGCGAGACTACACAATACGATCGCGAATAAGGAAACTCTAAAAACCTCATCACCAAAAAAAGCATAGACAAACACACACTAACATAGTTGCTTCAATCATACTCTTCAGTTCAATTCTCCATCTTTTGTTTCTTCCCCTGCTTAGAGGGGGAAGAAATATAAGAGACCCTAACCTAGATGTTAAATGCCATCCAATCCATATCCATATCCATGATATTCATCTCAAGTGTATGTTGTATATATGAAAATATCCAAAAAAACAAGAAAAACCAATGGCTTTTTCTAAAAACCCATATCCGTGTAAGTCTTTTTTCTCATCAACTCCGTGAACAAAAGTAGTGTTTGTCCACCCAGTGTTCATCGCATCTCTTATACGCTATGCCGCCACCCCTTGTAAAACACAAACGAGTGCGCTTTTCTTTTACAATCTGTCAAGCAGACCCTGGCTCTCAAGGAGCAGGACAATCTGGTGGACGATGGAGCGGACGGTCTGCTTCTCAACGTCAACGACGAGGTCGGGCTTGGAGGGGGTCTCGTAGGTGTCGTCGACGCCGGTGAAGCCCTTGATCTCGCCGGCGCGCGCCTTGGCGTAGATGCCGCGCTTGTCCGTCTTCTCGGCGTACTCGAGCGAGGTGGCGACGTGGACGAGGAAGAAGGGGCCCGACTTCTCGACGAGCTCGCGCGCCTGCCTGCGGGCGTCCTCGTAGGGGGCGATGGGGGCTGCGATGACGGCGGCACCGGCGCGGGTGAGCTCCGACGCGACGAAGGCGATGCGCTGGACGTTCTTGAAGCGGTCCTCGCGGCTGAAGCCCAACTCCGACGAGAGCTCGGAGCGCACCGTCTCGCCGAGGAGCAGCGAGACGGAGCGGCCGCCGCCCTGGTTGAGGGTGACCTGCAGGGCCTTGGCGATCTGGTCCTTGCCCGAGTTGGTGTAGCCGGTGAGGAAGATGGTGAAGCCCTTCTGGGCGGGGAGGGGGTTCTGCTCGCGGAGGACCTTGACGACCTCAGGGTAGGAGAACCAGGCGGGGATCTCCTTGCCGGTCTTGAGGCGGTTGCGGAGCTCGGTGCCCGAGATGTTGGCGGTGTGGGTGCCGGCGGCGATCTCGTTGGCGGGCTGGTACTCGTCGCGGTCGGGGATGTAGATCATCTCCTGGAACTCGACCATCTGGATGCCGAGCTCGTCCGAGTACTTCTGGACGGCGTGCTGGGCGTCGTAGGGGCCGTAGTGGTCCTTGCCGTTCTTGTTCTTGCCGGGGCCGGCGTGGTCGCGGCCGACGATGAAGTGGGTGGCGCCGTGGTTCTTGCGGATGATGGCGTGCCAGATGGCCTCGCGGGGGCCGCCCATGCGCATGGCGAGGGGCAGCAGGGCCAGGCCGGCCATGCCGTTGGGGTATCTGGGGAGGAGGGCCTTGTAGACGCGGACGCGGGTGAAGTGGTCAATGTCGCCGGGCTTGGTCATGCCGACGACGGGGTGGATGAGGACGTTGGCTTGTTGGGAGCGGGCGGCGCGGACAGTCAGCTCTCTGTGGGCGCGGTGCATGGGGTTACGGGTCTGGAAGGCGACGACCTTGTTCCAGCCGAGCTTCTCAAAGTGAAGCCTCAGCTCGGCCGGGGTGTAGCGCAGGTCGAGGAAGTCGTAGTGGGCGAGGCGCTGGATGGCCTCGAGCTTGCCGCCGACGTAGAAGTCCTGGGTGTTGGAGAAGAGGTGCTTGACGCCGGGGTGGGTGTCATCGTCGCTGCCAAAGACCTCGATGGCCTCGACGGTCCTGTCGGGCTTGTAGACATCCTCGACGGTGAGGATGGCCAGGTTGGCGTCGTCTCTCAGGTCGCGCAGGGTGATGCGGGCACCGGGCTTGATGGAGAGCTCGTCAATGGTCTGCTGGGACACATCGAGGGTGATGGGCATGGAGAAGAGGTTGCCATCGGCGAGACGGTTGTTCTTGACGACGCCATTGTAGTCCTTCTCGGTCATGAAGCCTGCGATGCGGGTGTGCCTCGGTCAGTTCCCACTGTTTTTTTGTCTATGGATGGAAGCGCAACGTAATCGTGGGGCAGAAATTGCCCCTCCAAAAAAATCATGGCGGGGTCGTCTCCGTACTGCAGCAGCGGCAACAGCAGCAGCAGGTAGCCACGACCCCACCATCGCAGGCAAAGCAAAGGGGCAGCAGCAGTCAACACAACGCACCTTCGAGGGGAGAGAAGCCACCGTTGAGCAGGAGCTCGAGATCGCAGAGGTGGCGCTCGGTCAGGACGAGCGAGGGGAGCTTCTCGGACTCGGCGAGGAGCTCAGCGGAACGCGGCGCATCGCGCGCGAAAAGGTCCTTGAGGACACCGCCGTGGGGAGAGTTGGCCATGTTGTGATGTGGAAGTTTTGAGTAGTTGCGCGAGGCAAAAGACAAGACTCGGGATTGAGCAGAAACAAAGACGCTACAGGGGGTATACGAAGCTCCTGAAAAGCTCAGAAGAGGCACAATACAACCAATTGACTTGGTCGATGGGGAGTCGCAGAGAAGGAGGAGGAGAGAGACGAGAGACGCAGGAGGAAGAACCAGCAGCAGGAGGAGGAGGAGGAGACAATGCGGCAGAGCAGAGGGGCGCAACGGTGTCTTTTTATTTCCTCAATGCGCAAATGCGGGCTCAACACGTAAAGAGGAGTAAAAAAAATTGTCTCTCAGTGTCCTCCGGCGTGAAATCGGCGTTGCTGTCGTCTGCGGTTGCTGGTACTCTGCGGTGCATGCTGCTCATTGTCCAAGGTAAAAATGGAGGCTGTTTAGCTCAAATGACGTGATCGCTACCTTGCACATGTACCCCCCCTTGGCGGCGTGTTTAGCACTCTGTAGCGACGCATAAGTCATGTATCGCCACGATAAGTGCCCGTAAGATCCATCCTCCCCGTCCCAATGGAGATGGCCATTTTCGTGGTGCAGCCGCGGGAAAAAAGTCTGAACCCACGCATGGCTGACACAATGACCCCGATGACGACCCATGGGAGATCCATGGAGCCGTGGGGTCCCCCTTCTGTTGTTGTGTCGCAAGTCCATCTTCCTGAGGAGCGGCTCGGTCTTCCGGCTGCCATCCGTTGCACACCGGGGCGGACGATGGATTGGTAATGGGCGCAAAGGTTTGTAAGCCTGCCGCGAGAGGAAAACACCTTGCAGTTGCTTGTCAAAGGCGCATGTGTTCGTGCCTGTGTTCTCAGCTGGACTACGCCTAGGTAGCCAGCTGGAAGAGAAACAACCTTAACAGATGCCAGCTGCGATCAGACGACGAGACAACGTTCAACATGTGTCTTGCCGGGGTCATGATCGAGCGAGATAATTACCCCGCCAAATGTGGCTTGTTCACCGAAGTCGACCTTCAGGGTCCCCGCGCCACGCTGTCTTCCCCCTTAGCCAAAAGCCAATTGCAGCATGACCACGTTGGGAAGCGCAAGCCAGAACACGAGACATGCAGCAAATTCGTCGAAGTTGCAATCCCAGCCTCGTCTGGCGTGCTGGTGCCGAGTCTCTTGGCTGCGGGCTAACCACCCGTCAACTCACCCTCTCCCGCGGGATGGCTAAGAGCACCGAGGAGCTACTCGCCTTGGCAAGACATACCAAGACGTGAAATGCTTTGTATTGTGCAGTAGCAGTGAGATGATATCTGGTTCGAACAGACTTGCCTACGGCGATAATAATGTCGTGATACCACAGCGCCCAGCATCCTGCTTGGCGCAGTCACATGTCGCATGTGCGTGTCTTACAAAGCCGCGCTTCGTTCCTACCAACATTGAACCCAATATACTGGATCAGGATCCTCGATAGCAGCGGGTTTGACAGCTCGCAGATCATGCCCGCTTAACCTTGATCCAAAATCCTCCTCCCATCGCTCCAACGAAAGCATGGACAAACGTCGTCGGTCAGCTCGGTCAGGGCTGGTGGGGGCACCGATAGACCCCTCCCGACGTCCGCGTCGATCGGCTTAGCGGCTGTCGGCTCCCGGTTGCCGGGGCCTGCGGGGGTCGGACCCGATATCGCTAGTGGTACACCGAGAGCCATCATCTCCAGTTTTGGGCC
This sequence comes from Colletotrichum theobromicola, assembly GCA_014705045.1. NCBI lineage: Eukaryota > Fungi > Ascomycota > Sordariomycetes > Glomerellales > Glomerellaceae > Colletotrichum > Colletotrichum theobromicola. Next base: position 149,579 of record JABGLZ010000720.1, on the reverse strand, counting down.
TGCGATGGGCGAAACGGGTCCTTCGTCTGGTCAACGATGACATTCCATGCCCACTTTTCGGCTCCGTGATTCTCCACCGTAAGAGTTCCACCCGTCGCCAACATTTTTTCCTAAACGCTACTGGGATAGATCCAGTTCCTGTCGATCCGCTGACGCAATTGGCCAATCGACTGGAGATGGCTGGCTTGCCCGTTTCTCCCAGCCACAGAAAACGGATCGGGCTTGCTGCGGAACATTCGCCCGCCTTTGGCGCCTGCGCGGAAACGATGACAAAGAAGTTGAGAACTCTCAAGGTTCTGCAGAGTTCAAACCGGGCTTAATGCAGAGTTGACTGGGGCTCTGCCGCCATACATGGCCTAGTTGTTGAAGACTCTGAAAGCTCTTCGATGACGGCACATGTCTTCGGCTCTTGTAACTGAGTATGATATCGTCGCCCGCATTCAAGACTGGGCTCATTGCTTGATCGTTTCATTAAATTGCGAATATCAGCAAGTGACTGTGATCTAAATCGTTCAGCTCGAATGGCGAGGGGGAAGTTCTTCCGCTCTAGGCGGAGGACCACTAGTCATCGGAGCCATGCCTCCGTCCTCGAACGTCACATCAACCGGGGTTCGAAACCCAATCTCTCGAGATCACTCGGGTCTTGGCTCGACGGGTAGCAGATCTCACCCGAACACGGGCGGACCTCTCGAAAAGCCGCATCTCGGAGACGAGCGTCTTGCGTAGACCGGCGCGAGAACTTTTGTGACTATCTAGGCGAAGATGACCGGCTAGGATCCCGAGCAGCCTGTCTGCGGCAAACAGGTCAGACTAGATTGGGCACGAAAGCTCGCCGCTCAATTCCATAGCTGGAGGTAATAGTTAGCCAGGAGCGCTTGTCTACGTATAATTACTTTGCCGTGGCGACTAAGTTTTACGTGGCTTCTTCTGTCTCTGGAATCATCGGCGTCTGCTATCCTTGGTTCTCGTTGATATTGCCCTTCCGCCATGCGTCGTTGTGGGTTTCTGAAGCAATCCTCACAATTAGCAGTCGTATGCATCGCCCAGGACCTAGGAACGATTGCTTGATGCCGTCTTTTCCAGTCGTCGGTCTGCGAAGCGGCCCTGGAACGGTCGGAGTGGGGCAACGGCCGGTTCTTACAGGCCGACACATCATCCTTCACCGACGGAATTGGGCTCCATAATGCCAAATGAGTCTACGCAGACAACTCACTTGGGACTCTACGACATGCCTCACCTTTTCTTACCCATATACTTGTCGTGGATTCTGTTTTCCTCTGCGGGTCTCTCGATCGCGTTGTATCAATATTTAGTCTTATACTCATGTCGATCTGCGGTATTTTATATTGCCGGTCTTTCCTTTTTCAAGGCTTTTTCATACGCGACATCGACGTTGCCAAAGTAACTTACGCTGCCCCTTGTAATCTATTGCATAATGGTCGATTAGATCAATGTCCTTCAATGAACCTTTAATTCCGTCGTGTGGGCAGCAGCAAGCGAATCTCACTACTGCTTGCTGACATGTTGATATTTACACCACTCTCTGACTTCTTACGCGAATCAATAGGTCACAAATTTGAACTTGGCTGTTTGTACTGTTTCGAAATCTACTGAAAATTTCAACTGCGAAAGGCACCTAAAACGCGAATTCATTTGCTCATCTTTCACTTTATCTTTCACTTCTATAAACTAAGACGCGAAGAAAGGCAGTGTTGGACGGCTACAACCTACAATAAAGTAAAAGAGGGCGCTTACGACCGGGATACAGCCAATCAGCTGCACCTTTGTCTATCCTCAGACGAGTACGCATTTTCCTGCCAGAACCATGCGGCCGTCGAGTTTCTCCGCGATGATTTTGCTGGAGAGGCGATCCGTGAGTTTGTCGAGAAATTCGAGCTGGCGCATCCCGGACATCTTAAGTCGTAGGAGGCTTTCCGTCTGGATAGGGCTTTCTAACGTTCCCACATCCAGTGTAGCTGATACTGTCAGAGCCAGTGGTTTGGCAAAGCCATGTCTAATTACTTGGCATGGAAACAGGATTTCTTCTCTGCATTCTCATCATGGGTTAACGGGCAACTCATCTGCGTGTACTATCATTTTGAGAGCAAACTCGTTGTCGGTATGTGCGAAGGATCCCGTCTCAAGTTTTCAACTGCCAACATCACTAAGTAGCCCCTAAGCGTACGATGAGCTTGCTGCACATGAAGTTGACTGAAGCGAATAGCCCGTGGAAAGACAAGATGAGCCTGAGGATCAGATCCGAATCCAGAGCTTTTTGAGTTGTATACGAAGTTCTTTTGTCTGTTCAGTCCGTCAGAGAATAGTCATTGAGGGGCCGAACCTAAGCTTTCGCCTGAATCGTAGCCTTGCAACGGTTTTCCATTTCTGGGGTCTTTTCTGCATGGAAAAACATACCGAAAAAGACGTAAGCTGTTGAGTCTACTGGACTGTCGGGCAGCAAACTTCGATAATACACCTTTCCTCCAAATATAGGGTGCGGCTCTTGGACCCGACTACTTGAAGCAATCGAAATAAATGCCGGGAGTAGTTCTCTCAAATCTATGGAAGAGGCAAAGTTGATCGACTGACCGGCCGCTAGAGGGCTCACCGAATCAACCACTTCCATCCCCTTCCGTGCATGGATGGCTATTCATGGGAGCGGTCCCGTTTGGAGCTCTAATTTCAATTTCAGCAACCAAAGTCTCTAGAAACGTGTTTATGTTATGTGGGATGTCGATGAGATACCCCAAATCCGGTCACCAGGCAAATCTTGATTCTCGAATTGAAAGCTCAAACAAGAAAAGCCTCGCACCCAACGGCTCGGTGCCCCTTGGACTGACGAAGATGTTTGGTGACCTGAGACAGAAAGTAAATCCCTATTTAGCAGGGGCTGAAAGCTACTGGTCACAAGAGGGGTACGACTTCAGTAGAATTACCGGACTGAGCGAGGAGAAAAAACAGAGACTGGTCGAGAAAACGGAAACGGAGACATAAGGTATGATAGTAGAATCGAAAGCCTGTAAAGCCACAAACAGTTAAAATGGTCCCGGCTTAAGTAGAGTTAAACCAGTGGTTATGTTTGAAATAGGTTGTTGGATGCGTATAAAGAAAAAGATTTCACATCCTACACAAACACTAATAGACACCTATTGACGTGTCACGTCAAGCTCGCAGGGCTTTGCCATTGGTGGATGATGATCCCATTCGTTTCCTACAAGCATGATCAATGCCTCTTCTAGGTGATTTGGAGAAAAAATTCGTATGTGTTGCTGTTGCTCATTACTAAGAGCCACATAAAGATTCCATGGTTACCTGCCCGGCCGGCGGAGCAGTGTCGGTCCCTGTGGGGCCATACCGCGGATGCCGATCCGTTCACATCGGCTGAACATGAACCGAGTATCTACTTATAGGGCAAGATGCCGAAGTAGAAAATGTATGCAGGAGATACAGACGCAAGACCAGTCTTATTTCAAAAGCGTTTTGAAAGCTTTGCCGAATGAACGTACACCTTCCCACCGAGGTATCTAACCAAAACTCCGGCTGACCATGCCCAGCAGGACTGTTCGATTGTCCAGCGAACCTCATCGCTCCGCCCACCTGCTCTTCGATACACCATTGTACTGTGACTTGGGAGCTATTCATGCTTCAGCAGGGTTGCGCTGTGTTATACCGCTATCTCCGGAGTAAGATGACTCATTATTAATCATGGAACCCCGCGTGTTTGCGAACCGCATCAACCCATGCAGCACGGACATTTCGTCGGTCTACGAGCATTCGAAATCACTATCATACGGCCTTTTCGGCCATTGCTAACATGCGAAAAGACCGAGGAATACTTTGCAAAATTGCAGTCTACCACTTTAACGTCGACGAAATTCCGAGTTGCGCCGTCCGCTATGTAAGCTACCTATTGTTCAGCAGAGTCGTATCCGGCGGTTCGCCAGGATTTGCGAGAGACTCGGTTGAGCGATGGTGATAGTGGGCGGGAGTGAGGTCATATAAAGCATTGGAGTTCATCGCGACTCGCTGAGATGGACTTCAAATCATCAGACACACAGTAACACATACTCTGCCAACGTCGCATCAAGATTGAAGATAACATGACCGAAACAGTTCTGGTCTTTGGCGCCTCTGGCAACATGGGCATTGCCGCCATCATCGGCGCCCTTAACGCCAAGCACAACGTCATCGCCATCGTACGCAACGAGGCAAGCGCAGAGAAGATCTTTAAATATATCGGCACCCGTGAGGGCATCACGACAGTTGAGGCCGACACAACTTCGGAGGACTCGATTAAGGGGGTGGTCGACCAAGTTCGGGCGGGAACCCTCCCTTCTTTCCAACACGTCTGGGCCTCCCGTAAGTTTTCATCAGAAATCTTGAAGTGCCAGGCCACGGAGCTGAAATATCTTTCTTAGCTGGCTGGGTTTACGCGGACGCGAAGATCCTGGACCTCGACGTGGCCGCATTCCGCGCGAGTATGGCCGCGAACTTTGAAACGTACATCAGTCAGTACAATCCCACAAACCCACGTCTGTAGCAAATATGACAGCTGCTAACCCACGCGAAACACAGTTGCTTACCGCGCTACTGTGCCCTACCTGCTCGACCAGGGCTTCCCTGGGACTACCTGGACTATGTGCACTGGCGCCCAAGGCGAGTGGGGTCTTCGAGTAGCCCCGGCCGTGACCCAGGGCGCCTTATTCAGCTTTGCCGTCGCGGCGGCTCGCGAGAATGAGGCCACCAACATCCGCTTCAACGAAGTCTACCTTGCCTATCGGGTTCAGCTCGAGGTTGAGCCTGGCGTGACGAGCTTCTACGGCATGCCCATCACCACGAGCAAGGAGTTCGCTCCTGTATTCGAGAAGCTGCTCAAGAGGACGGATATCAGAGGGAGCAGGGTCAAGGCCATCAAGCCTCAAGATGTTATTGATTTAAAGTTTGAGAAGAAGTTCTAGGAAGCTCTGTCGCAACTTCAGTATGTATATTCTATGCGAGGCCGAACTTGAAGTCCAAAGCTCAATTTTAGTACATATCAACTTCGAAACTAGCGTTCTGAGAACCACATGGATTTTAGTCTGATTGTAAGGATGAACACATTGATGGAACATGAGTTGAATTTAGGCTCGAGCAGTTGACACGATTAGACGCCTAGTAGTTCTAAGTATAGCGCTAATGCTGCCCACAAATCCATGCCCCACAAGCTCGGTGCCATTCCATGTTGAATCAATACAACCTCTCTCAAATGTGCGAAATAAGTACCAAAGTAGACGATGGTTATCCGTGACGGATAACAATATCGTTGGAAGGGGCGTTAGTTGCCTTGTTCTGACTTTGAAGGGAAGGGACAGTACTGCGGAGCTTTCACTTTAGCAGATAGAAGCTCCCGACTTGGCATAGCCGTATCTCTGTATACAAAATTAGCTTCTCTCAACTTTCGAAAACTTTCCGGATCTCTCACCTTGTTCCATCCGGGGACATGGAGATATGCTGCGTTCAGTGATTAGTTCGATGCTCATCAGCACGATTGTGAACATTAGCTAGCAAACGTACCGGGCTCCATCCATCCATTGCTGCGGCCGTTACAGTTGGAAGCCGCCCAGCCGACAGCATCAGCCCACTCGTTGACGTTGCACGGGTTCGTAGTATACGCGCACATGTACGAGACGGAGGTTCCTTGGTAGTTCGCGAAGACGGTGTTCTTGGGGAACTTGTGATCTCCGTTCGCCTTGCACTCCGCATAGAAGGCGTCCCAACCGTGCTGGTAGAAGTCGCTCTCCAAGAACCAGTCCCCACCAGGACACCAAGGGTAGGTTCCGGAAGGCCAGTTGTATCGCTTGTTGACCCGGAAGCTGTTGCTGGTAGCTTCACGCTTCGGGACAGCGGGCAGGGCAGAGTCGGTTTTGTTCACAGTTATGTCGGTCCAAGTTGGCTTGCCCTCTCCGTCAAGGCTGATGATGTAGCTTCCATCAGCAAGATCGGGGAGCTGAATTGTTTCAGCCAGGGCTGAGCCGATGGCGGCCGCGGAGAGGATGATGGAAGAGAGTCTCATTTTGGATAATACAGATTAAGATTGTTCCTCGTGCGGATGGAAGATGGTTTGAAGAATCTTTGATGGCAGTTCAGACTTGCTGAAGATAATCTGCACAGAGGGAGGAAGTCTTTCGGTATTTATAGGCAGACAAACAGCAATGGAGGTCATTCAAACCGCGAGACTATTCGACTTCTCCATTCTCCAAAGTGACAGCTCATCTCCGACTCAACTGCAACATGTGGCAGCTGAGGGACAAAGGCCCGACCGAAGAAACATCACGAACCCGAGTCTTTCCGAGACATTTGTCACTTCACGATGTTTGTCTTTTACTAAGCGTCCTCTCCCTTGTGTTGCACCGGAGCATCAGAAATTTAGGCAGCTGCAACTGCAGGTAAGACCAAGTCTGACTTACAACCACTTAGAAACTGATAGCCTTGCCCTTTTCTGTGGTAATAAGCTGACATTGGTCTCATTAAGGTTTCTAAAGACTGGCTCGTATACGCAAAGTGGTGGAGTTGTTGAGACAAGAGTGCCGCTTACCCTTAAGCTCCTTCTTGATAGGGCTAACGCAGGTGGGCGATGAGTAATCGAGACACTATTCACAACTCGATCCACTCCAAGCGACTCAGCTCAGCTCAGCATCGAATGGACCCTTGGAATAAGCTATTTTTAAAGAAGTCGCAGCAAGTGGGCATTTTAAATGCTTAAGTGTGCTGATGTCGTGGGGGCCACCCCAGCCCTGCAATTGCAGCAGTGCAGGACAGCGGGGTGATCCGTGTGTCACTGAAGTTGCCAGCATGAGACGAACATGAGACGAACGGCCTTAAGGTGCTATATCAAGTGCGTTGTGGCCGGCAGAAATCGTAAACGGCGAATGGTCTAGTGAATAGCGGAGCTGTGTAAAGCCGACGTGGGTTGTCTCTTGCCGGTCATACGTGTCAAGAGAAAGAAAGTCAACACCGGTGTTCATGGCAATGAACTCAAACGACGTAACGAACAGATTTATTGCTATTTCAACTCAGGGGTATCGACGGTTGACCATCCTCAGCTGAAGCGAGAGGGGACAGGTTTGTACATTGGGGAGACGGGCGACGGGCCTAATTAACCGCCAACAATAATGGGAACCACAACAGGGATAAATACACCCCCACGGTAACCACCACCATATCCAGTTCCGCAGGCTCTTTTCCCAAAGCCGTTATCCTCGAGGTCTTTCATTGGCTCGTCGGCCGGGAATAGTTCGTGTCGCCTCTCGAAAGCTTCGCTGCTGTCGTATACTTCGGCGTTCTTTAGGGAGGCCTTTGAGCCGATGTCGAGTTCTTGTTCGCTATTGAACATGTAGAAGGTTCCCGGTGGTGCGGTGCCGTCGCAATTTGACTCGGCTACGACTTTCTCTTCCGCGTTGGCGCAATAGACCTTGCCGGCGTTGGCACTCTGAACGAGGAGGAAGGCTGCGGCAGTGGCTCGCAAGCCGTTGAGTTCGATGTGACGTTTCATGGTTTCTTAGATGTAGAAGATGAGTTGAATAGTGGAGAGACGAGATGTGCGCTAATAGGCCTGGCGATGTGTTGTGCCAGTTGTTGTGTCTTTATTCCAAAGACTCGGCCTCGGTGTCGACAGCAACCCGATTCAGCGCCGCCGGAGGGTTCTGAGCTGTAGACTTTATGTGCTCTGTCTGAAGCACTGATAGAGGTAAGTTTGACCTGTAATTTAGGCTCTTTAGCTTAGAGCGAGCTCGGGGAACCCATTTAGAGTCACGTATTGTCAGGAGATCAATTTAATAGACATTTTCATAACTGACTCAAGTCTCGAATTAATCAACGTGGCTGTGAAAGGCCGTCTAAAATTGTGTCAATGCACCTGCGATCTTCATTTCCCCCAGTCAAGATGGGATGCAGTAGACGATTCCTGACTCGCTTATGCATAAAAGAGCCAATTATGCCTGCCGGCCTACCCGACTTATGGGATTATACCTGAATGCCAAGACAAATTCGATATCCCGTAGAAAATTGTGCAAACTCTAGTTGACGGTAGTTGCTCTACGGATAACGTTACCGTCTAAGAGTGTTAAAGAACATGACCTGCCCAGGTGCGTGGGCCCGATTTCCCGACCTTTTACAAAGATCAGACGTAATCGCCGCAATTACCTCGTCCTTTCTACACTTCACCATTGAGCAACTGCCCTCTTTCACATTGTACTTTCGCAATGCGCTTCTCCTTCCTCCTTCCACTATTCGCCACGGCCGCATTGGCGGCAGACCAAGGCAAAGGCTGCGATACACAGGACGCCATAGACTGTTCGGGCGACAACGTCGTGAAGTGCTATGTTTTCCCAGGCAGCAGTGCAATGACTTGGAACTTTGTAAGTTCTCTGCTTCGAGCCGTCCTCCACCATGAACAATCTAAGCTGACTATTATACGCAGGAGACATCATGCCCTGATAAGGGTCAGGTCTGCAACACTGGCAACTGCGAAACGATTGCGATGCAAGCCGATCAGGGCAAAGACTGCATATACAAGGACGCCTTTGGGTGCTCTGGGAACAATATTGTACAGTGCAACGTTTTCCCGGGCAGGGACAAGATGACATGGAACTTTGTAAGCCCATCCCCTCACATTGTGTGGAATTTCCGAGGCAGTCAAGCTGACAATTATCTAGTTCGAGTCGTGCGCGGACAAACAGCAGGTCTGCAGTGGCAACGTCTGCCAAACCTGCTAAATGCATTTGATTGTTTTTTTCTTAAGTCGTCTATATACCATCTTCGTTCTAGCCAAAATGAATCATTCAGTCAATCTCACTTTGTTCACGTGATTGTAGATGCGGCCTCAGGGAAAGCAAGCAAGTTGTTGTGCGTGTGGCGTGATCAGAAGGCTTAGCAGACAGTCAGCTTTGGGTCCAAAGCAGCGTTGCGGACAAGGAAGTCGCACGGCGACGATTGTGCACAATACCACCGGCAAGACAAGGGGGCGTCACCAAGTGTGAGCTGAGCAACCAGTACGCGGATTTCAAACAGACAGGACGGATCTTGCGAAAAGTGAATTATCGGCAATCCCAACCAGCGAGAGGTATCCTTGGGTAATGATCGATCCATATATACAAAATCACAAGTATAAACGGTCGCTGTCTTTCCTCCTCATTAGGAAGGAGGATGTTAGCATAGGCTAAACAAACTGATCCAGAAGTAAAGCAAGCGTAATATCCACTTCAGTTCAACTATCCTTACATCATCTGCTACGTAGATCACAAAGAAGAGCGGAAACCAACATCCAGTCCGGCAAACTGGCCGCGAGAAATCCCCTAGACCAAATCAGCGCTTCTCTCCAAGATGTAACATTCCACTGTCTTAGCTCTAGCTAGCATCGTTACAATTGCCTTCGCTTCCCCTGAGCAAACCCGCGGAAGTATCATCCAGGGAGAAGAGACATGCGCACATCTTTGGGACTTTTCCCTGTCAGTCAGACAACAGTTCATCACAAAAAAGGCAAAGGTCAGACCACTCGGATTAGTATGCTGATTACTCGAAGCTGTCAGCACTGTACATAGACATCGTAGCTGAAATTCGAGCTAAGAGAGCACACGATGAAGTCCGACTGTCACAGAATTTTGAGAGGCATTTGTGCCGATACCTGCAGCTGAAGAGGCCATATACAAGTTGTTTATTGTTGTAATGATGTTCTTATTTTATTTTCATTGACTTCTGGGATATTACCACCCTCCTAGTGAACCTAGGAACCTAGGCCTTGCAGTCTAGGACACAGTCATTGATGTTAATTACACCCTTTAACCTGTACGTAAAGTCTTCATTAGCCGCAGTGAAGACTATGATATGGCAGGCCATCATACTTACGTGCAACTTTGGTCTTTCACGGCCGTGTCATGTCACCAACAATTATGTACAATCCCAATGGCTACACTCTTGTCCACGTTAAAACAAACGCGATTATTTTACTATGTCTCTCTGATAACTTATGCCATGCGTGCTGTATGCGTCACACAATGTATCGACGACCCGTCTATTTCTGTAAAGAAGACCTGTCTAGGTAAGGTGCCATGAGCTTGCTATCGGTCTACTAAGCCTCTGTGAACGATAAACAGTCTCATTACACCCTCAAACTGAGCATTCCCTCAAAATCGTCTACAGCTTCCTATCCTTTTCTACGGAGTCGTCTCCGGACTTGGCAATGCCGGAAACTGACAGCCCCTGCGTACCTTAGCCGCCTCGCCGAAAGCCTCTTTCTCGGATCTCACAACGGTACCGAATCCGCCTACCAACAAGCCCAGGACAGAAAAAGGAGCCGACGACGACGTGGCTCGACTCCGGGATCTGTGCCCATGATTTTGCGCCGATGGACTCTAATCCCGACGAGGACGTCTATTCGACCATGGGCCAGGCTAATGCGGCTAGTTGGGAGTTGTTGATATACTTGAGCGAGGAGATGAGGCGGCGGGCGCGGGAGAAGAACCGTCTTAGACTGTACGACGACTAGGTACTTCTAATTAGTAATTAGAGTTTCCGGATAATCAAACGTCGTCTTTACAAGTCTCTGTTTTGTAAATGCTTATTAATCCATGTTCTCTTGGCAGTCGATATCTGCAACTTAGGTAGGTTTATGCATAAGAAGTCTTTATCAATGGATATTAAAGCCTGAAGCCAACTATTGATCGTGGTTGGATTAATCGCGACCGCCGACTCCGCCGCGAACTTGACCGCCCCTACCTAGACTCTTGTGAATGCTCTAACGAAAGACACCACTGTTACTTCAAACATGGGAAAACATGGTCTTCCCAGGTTTGATGGTACTGTTGTTGTGGTCGCCCTGAGTCTTATCCCACCGGCATGCCAAGGCCCGCTCATACCGATCTAAATACCCACGGACAAGCCGAAACCAACAACCTCTAGGGGTAAATGATTCCGACAACCACGCAATGTGTCGGGCCTGAATAATGACATAGAATGCTCGAGTTTCGGTGCGATGATCGAAACAGAATCATGAACGGGCAAAACCCCAGACCAATGCCAAGAACATAGTATCGAAAGGTTGTAGCAAATCCCTACCAGGTCGTCATCTGAGACGACTAGCTTTGAAGAATCACTAGCATCACTGACAGACGATAGAAGGCCCGGAAAGGTCTCGACATGCGCCCTTCTAGTTGTGGTCATCCAGGCTTCACAGTATGGCGGCTTTCTAAGCCCTTGCAGCCGCAGTCACCTTTATGACTCCCGTTGTGCTAGCACAATTGATGTATAGAGAGCGTAAAAGCCTTGAGTACTGTTAGGTTCCTCAAAAGCCTTGATAAAGAACTCGACAGTGTTTCGTAATACCCAGCCCAAGCCTGCTTGCTGATATCACCTTCACTTCCCACTCCTCCACAGGTTCACGAAGAACTGAGACTCGTATCCTCCACCTGTATGCAATCTATGTCGCCCAACATTGTAATTTACCATACGCTTGTCCAGACCTTCGAACTCGGGCATAATTGGGAGTCGCCCCTTGAACTCTAGCCTCATTGATTCTCCAGCATCGAAGATCATACCGCCAGACCAGAGACTAATTTCAAGCTCGACAACTTCGCCGCGGCGTAATGCCTGCGGTGCTGTATGTGGATGGTACACGTACGCGGGTCCCATCAGTTCTTTGTATGCGTCTTGACTAAGACCGTCGAGCGACTCATTTTCGACGGCGCGATGAGATGCGCGAAGACGGCCATTGGGCCCGATATAGCGCCTGCAGATGATTCGCGTGTCAGAGGGCCTTGCAGTGTATGGAATTCTTACCATGAATGATGAACTGAAGCACGGTTGTAACTCACCAGACGTTCTCATTCGGAATATCGTCCACTGTTGTGCCCTTCGGAAGATCTTTCATGGGAATGTTCTGATGCCACAGTGCTTTGCCGTTCCTGTCGAGCTTGCGTAGCACAACGTAGACATCCTGCGGATGGTCGTTCAGAATCGAAGCATAATGATGTACGCACACACATGATTCCCCTGACCGGAAAAACTTACCATATCGTCATGATCAAGTGTCGACATGTACACTTTGGCCTTCGAAATACCACACAGCTCGGTGTACTCCTCAAAGGTGTGGACGAACGAGCATCCATCGTCAGAAGGAGAATCCGCTTGATACTCCGCAATACTCTCAGTCGAGGGTTTGCCGGGCTCTAAAGCACCGCTCGTCGCATCGAGAAACAACGTTTCGTACTTGAACTTCTCTGGCGGAAACTGAGCAGCCGGCTCGTTGATCACGCTTGGACGATTGTAGCCCAGCAGCGAGTACCGGATCCTGGGCGTACTCTCCCAGCCGTTATCTTTGTCGAGCATGTATCTGTCAAAGAATCGCTGCAAGTCGTCAATATTCTCTTTTTGGTAAATGTCGTGCCATTCTTGAGTTGAAGTCCAGCGCAACCTATTACGTAGTTTCAGCAGTTTGGGCAGATGACAACGCACTTCACCCCTGACAATAGACGTACCATTTTTCAGGTGATCGAGAGAGTTGGAATCCTCTGACTGATCCTTCGGTATGCAGCCCGGTTGAGAAGCTGGCAGTGGCATACATCGGTACAGTAATCTTGCGGAGCTTCGGCTTCTTGTCTTCCCAGTAGTCGTTCCAGGTACCATACCTATCCACCATCGCGCCGACGTCCTCCCGCATCCCGGGTCCTATAGGAAGATTGCGACGTCAGAGAAGGCTCGAAAACAGCACCCAGATGAAGAAGCACAACACGCGTACCGCATGCCAAATCCATCAGCAAGTCCCAGAAAGCATGGTCAGGAATGCCACCGCGACAGATAGACTCCCTGTAGTAGTCACCAAGCCCTTCCCAAGGGGCCATGCAAGTCAGATGAGGTGGCTGTTCAGCAGCGATGAACCATTGCGTGGTACCAAGCCACGAGTTCCCCGCCATGGTGACCCTCTTGTTGCACCAAGGTTGCTGCGCGATCCACTCGATACAGTCGTATCCGTCACGGCCCTCCTGGGTCCCGTACACGTGGAGATCGCCGCCGGATTTGAACGACCCACGAGCGTCGATGTTGACAACAGCGTAACCGCGGGCAACCCATTCAGCAGGGTCAGGAGCCTCCCACTTTTCGAGACCACTTGTCGCAGAGCGAGGCACGCCAACTCTCCACGGGAAGGCGTCGAGCTGCTGCATACCGGTGCCGGTCTTGCCGTACGGGCTCCAGGGCATGATGGCCGGAACGGGCTCGTCGTCGGATGTCAGTGGACGAAAGACGTCAGCCAGGAGCTCGACGCCGTCTCGGAGCGGGATGCGGATGTCCTTCTCCCAGATTGTGTCGACCGCGAAGGCCTTACGACCTTCCTCTTTGACCCATCCCTTGCCAATGATACGTCTTTCAGGAGGGCCATAGGCGATCCAGGTATTCTTTGGCTCATGCTGGAGCTCGGTGAACAAGACAGGTACAGAGAAGGGCTGTGCAGTTTGTGGCATTGTGTCAGAGTTTTGGGAGTTCAGCATGTAGTGTTAACGAGAACCTCGAGATGGGCGAGGAAGAGGTGCAACTCTCCACGTCTTATAAAGTAAAATAACTACGAGCTGTGTGCAAATCCAAGGATTCGTTGTGAGGTGCTCCTGGCTCCAGGAGCGGGCTCCCCACCCCCGCCACCGGGAGCCGGGGAAAGACACCACAACCAGATCGGAAACTGGGGTGAGCAAGGATATGCCAAACTCTGTGACTTGCAATTGGACGATCTCTTTGGGGATATGAAGGATTACGATTTGTAAAGAGCAAGAGCAGTCGACACATACAAAGCTGCCAATGCACCTCAACCAGCCTCAAACCGCGCTCTGTACGTCCTATAGGTGATCCCGAAGGTCTGGGGTATAACCTTTAGCTTGCGACTCGAAAATCATCGACATCTCCTTAGCCATCTTCGAGACCGAGGACCCGCTTGCCATGATCCGCGACGCTTCTTTAAATAAACGAGGCACGCTACGGCCGTTATGCAGGAGACCGACCCCAGTAATGTGAGGTCTTTTGTGATTTCTGACCTCCAACCAGCCGTTCAAGAGATCTACATCAACGACCTGGTCGAGCCGGATGATCTCGGTGCTAGACGTTCCCACGCTGGCCCCACCTCCGGCGGAATCGGGCTCTTGCTTCTCAACAATGTCCACGTACACCACCATGTAGAGCGCGCATATTAACACGCTTAGAATGTCGAGTATTGTCGCGACTCTTGTAGTGCGAAAGTATTGAAGAACCTGCGCTGCGTAGTACAAGCAGTGTCTAGCTCTGCCGACATTACGCGGTATAACGTCCAACAAGTCGGACCGGGCGTTGCTTTGGCCCAAGTCTGTGGTCTGCCATCTGCTGTAGGAGTTTAGCAGCCGCATTGGGGTGAACGAGCAGATGGAAAGAACCCGAGATAGCAAGGCGAAGTCGTTCGAGTTGGTGCAAGCGTCAGTTTCGCGCAACGCCTGAGAGCATCCTAATTGAGACAAGGCATCGAAGGCTTTCTGAGAAAGCATTGTCCCCATTCCTAGAGCTATACCCGGTTGACTAGCAGAGCCAAGTCCCATAGCTCGTAGCAGATCACTCTCGGCAGCTTGCTGCACGACGGCCGAGAGTAGTATTGTAGATTTAGCCGGTTGCTCCAGACTCGCCGGTGCTACTTCGCCGAGACCAACGCGTGCAATCAACGCACAAAGAGTTGACGAGGGCTGCGGTGGCGGAAGGAGGTGCCACTGCTCGTAACTCGACGACCAGTGCGAATCAGCTGTGGGCACCGGAGTCTGCAGCTCAGCAATTGATAGCAGAGGAGGAAGCATGAAAAAGGTCGCCTGGAGACACTCGGACACTTTGTGTGTGTGTAAGTTTCGCATCCGGGAGGTTGGTTCAGTGAACATGACTTACTCCAAGTGAAGTGGATGATCCGGCGTTTGGCTTCGGCTTGTATCCACTGGGACCATGCGTGGTTCACGTCTTCAGCGGGTGTACGCGTGTGCATCAAAGTGCCTTCTCGAGACAGCAGTTGGCGGCAAAGGGTGACGAGGATGTTCCGGTAGAACTGCACATCGATGACAATGTTCCACTCGCCGGAGAGCCACAGGGTCTGGTGAAATAACAATAGGGATTGCGCAGTGGCCAAAACGTTGTTGCTCGATAGCTTTCGAATCTACAACATGTTGAAAGTCGCATCAGCATGATACCATCAGACGTAGTTCAATGATCGGCCTTACATCTCCTCTTAGCATGTGCTGGGCGAGTCGGTGCAGTAGTACAACATGATCGTGATGGCGGTGCGCCAAGGAGTACCGACTCCCGACACACACTACACTAAGAACCAGCTGCCAAGTCTCGGGCGACGCCTGAAATGTCGGAACATGTAACAAAGGCATCCTCGGATGAAAGTGCTCAAAGTACAGCTGCATGTACGTATCAAGGTGTCGCAAAGATGGGAAGTTGGCGTCAAGCCCTTGGGCTTCATGTTGTGGCAGTCGGGCTTTGATGGCTTGGATCATGTATGCTCGCGTCTCTGCTGTCATAGGAGGTACATGAGGGATGTGCTCAGCGACCAGCATGTCTTCTTCTTCCGCCGTCAGATTTTCTGGTTCAGTAAATACCTCGACGGCCTCGACACCTGAGCCATTCTGCATGATATGGCCATCCGCAGATTCACCGACGGCAGCTAAAGCGGTGTCGCTGAAGTAGAAGTCTGTCGACGTTCCAGCTCCAAGGGAAGGCACCGGCGAGAAAGGGAACAGAAATTGTGCAGGGGTCAAGAGGGCGTCCCATAGGAGGTCTGGCTCGAGCGACGGTTGGTCAGAGATACCAGGTTGCGAAGTGATAGGCTGCGAATGCTGACGAGGCGTTGAAGGGGTAGCGAATACGTCGCCATCGACAGCAGGCTGCGCGACGAGGATAGTATCGTCATCGCCGGAACTTGGTTGGTATGAGCAGCGTCGACCTTTGTTTGTGCAGTTGGTACATGGTGCCGGCCTGCGACCATCGCAGCGTTGTTTAGCTCTGGCGCAGGCTTCGCATGCACGACGTTGTTCTCGCGAGAGGTTATCATCATTGTCTTGTGTCCATTCAGCAAGCACTGCAGGGCCATGTGTGCGGACATGTCGTTTCAATGTGTCCCTGGTTTCCGCTAAGAGTCAGTCACAGACGCCACATAAACCATATGAAATACAGGTTGTTCAAGGCAAAGAGGATGCGTACCTCCGAGAGAAGGCTCTCTTGCAGATACTGCACGTGTGGGAACGTTGGCCGGAGTGGCGGTCCAGATGTCGACTTAGATGCTCGCGCCGGCGGAAGGTCTGCCCGCATTCGGGACACGGCAGTGATGCGTCGGAGGGTGAGGAGGACGGGGGGCCATTGCTGTCACCGACGCCGTCGGCAGCGCCATCGTTATCGGTGCTATTACCTTGGTTGGCAATTGCGGAGCCACGCGATCGCATGTTGAACGATGTAGTGAGCGAAGTATCAAATTGCGGCGTGTTTGCGGAGCGTTAGGGGGAACGTCGGGGTTGCGCATTTTTGCGGCGGCGGCGGCGGGGGTGGGGAACCCGAAAATTGCGGAGAATCGCGGCGGGGGTGGGGCGATGCCGTGTGACCCGTCTTGCACTCCACCTGACCGACCGCCACCGCAATTTGTGGACGTCGGAGTAGACGAGAAGAGCGTCTGTGATGCATTTCTTTCACTCAATCAAGCGCAGCCACATCCATATCCATGGATCCATTGCCTTGCAAGGGTCCATAGACTACAGCTGTTACCAGGCTGCAGCCCATTCAAGCCTAATCAATCAAGCCAATCAGTCAGTTGAGCAGAACGAGGGCATTTTGGGAATCAATCAGCCAAAACCACGAGTTACAGCTGAGAGGTTCATCATGATGGCCATTGTGGCGTAAAACGCTTTGATGCAGTAATCTGTCTTGTTTATTTTATAACAATTTTGCGATAATATTCAGAAGAGCATTTCCGATGTACCCAGTTGCAGTGCAGTCACCTTGGAACCAGTCTCCGTCTCAACCGCTCGCGTAGCAGGGCTCACATCCACCGTCCACGGCTTGATCGGCGCCTCGTCGTGTAAACACCAGATCACCTTCTGCGGCTCTCCCAGAAGTTTCGACACTTGCACCGCGAACTGCGCCGCCGATCCGTCAAACGGTCGCCCATTCAAGTTCGCCCGGCCAGCAATCGCCTGAATGAGCACATCCGGCTGTGGCTGCACCGTCTTCAAAATCCCATCGTACCCTCCCAGATGCCCATTCCACAGCAGCGTCTTGCCCTCTCCGAATAAAAAGTTGTACATCAGCTGCCCTCCGTCAAAGTGGGACATGCACTTCCGCGCCGGACCGTTGACGTAGTCGACGAAAGAGCGCATGCCGGGGTCCATAGCGTCGCGAGGCATGTGGTCGCCGATCTTGAGGAGGCCATATTTCATACCAAATGTGATGTCTAGCGTGCAAGCGTACTGGCTCGCTCCTCCAATGTACTCCTTGCCTGTGTCCATGATCGCAGGCACATCAGCATGCGAGCTCCCAGGCATCAAACAGTGCAATGACGGCCAGACATGGACGGAAGCCGCTGCCAAACTAGCATCCGGAGTCGTAGGAGCGCCTGGCGGCCCAGAAGCGACATCAACTTCACCACGAGCCGCAGCTTGACGACACTCGAGAGTGAAAAGAGGGATGCGCTCGCCACCAGACACCGGGATCAACTGGTCCTCGGGCACTCCGGCTAATCGAAGCACGTTGATAGCTTCGCCGTTGGCGATAACGTGAGCACCGGTTTTGATTGCGATCTTATCGGCCCCGGGAAGACTGAAAGACACATGGTGAGCCGTTGTGTGTACGAATCAATATGAATGTATTGATAGTGTAGCACTCACTGGTCAAAATGTGCGTGGGAGATGAAAATGTAATCCGCTTCAGCAACATCGTCGATAGCCAGCACTTTGGGCAGAACATCTGGGCGCTCCAGCCAGGTGTCCAAGAAGATGGTGAGACCGTTCGCTTTTACGCGAAACGTGGTAGTGCCTGGGTGATTAATGAGACTCGTTAACCTCGGCTGAGCAATCAAGAGACACTAAATGTGATAGCGACCTACCGAACCACTCGATTGTTGCATCCATGATGGGGGGTTTGTCCGTCGACATCACGAAGTAGGGCAGAAAGCAAGTTATGATTCAGAAGGGCATAGTCTCGTCTGGACTGAATTTGAACCATGTGCCTGGGTAGATATAGCCAGGTTGGAGCTGGGAGACCCTGCGACAACAGGCCGGGGACCCCCGCAACTCCGCACCGCAAGACAAACTTGTCCCACACTCCCAGTCTTGCAGAAATCATCCTGTTCAACATCTCAGTTGCAACTGCCTAAACAACTTTCAGGATCCTGTCCACAAGCCGCGTCCAGCCTTCGTCTTTGGCTTGTGCCAATGATCCTCGCCAAGCGACAATCCCGTCGGGCCTCACAAGCACGCCGCCAGAGCAATCCACACCGCGATGCTTTCCCCACTGCCCCGTCTTGTCTTGCCAGCCATCTTGTCCAACTACCACCGCCATCACCCTTTCGTCGTCGATTTTCTCCTCCAGTGTATTCTCGACAAACAGGGTCAGCATGTCCAGGTCTAAGAGATCACGCAACGCCACTGTCTTGTCGTCGTGTGTCACCCACGCATGGGGAAGATGATGCCCTGGAATGGTCGACATGTAGTATGTGTGATGTACCAGTGTACCGTCTGCCATCTGTTGTCCTCCATGCGTCGCTCCACCTTCAGAGTTGATATCGGCGCTTGGGTAGAACCAGCCTACTTCGTACCCTGGGGCCTTGAACTCGGTGTCCAAAGCTCGTGATGCCAGCTGCATGAGACGCTGCTTCTCTGCATATTCGGGGTGTCCTTTGTCGAAGAATGCCGCGCCTGCTGCGAGGTTCTCGGCTTTACTCTGCGACGCGCTGACGCCCATGACACGATCAATCTGACCTGCGTGAGAGCGCATATTGCTGAGGCTAGTCTGTCCGACTCGTTTTCCGACCTCTGAGCGCTCCTCGAAGTAAGTGTCCAGGAGACTGTCATAATGCCCGCCTGGCCGCTTGAGGGCCATGGAAAGCTTCCACACAAGATTGTTTGCGTCTTGAATGCCAGAATTCATTCCAAGGGCTTTTCCAGAATCAGCGTTGTTCGTATCCAATATCATGCCACATCAGAGGCGTGGTTTACTTACCGCCCCATGGCGGAATACGGTGCGCGCTGTCGCCCACGAGAAAGTGCCGTCCGACACGCCACTGCGATGCGTAAAGAGCGTTCACTGTCCACTCGCTCAAGGAAATCAGCTCCATATGAAGGTCCGGTATGCCGATAGTCTTCCTCGCGCGAGCCAGCGCCGTCTCGGCATCGAATTTGGTCGGGTCATCTGCCGCCTGGGCGCAAACAAACATCCATTCCTCCTTTTCTGGATCGGTCATCGCTTCTGGCCAAGGCCCCAACTGGTAAAGATAGCCGGTGAGCGTGCTGCCCCCCATCGCCGGGTTCGTGAACCACGTTATGAAGTTGCGGTTGTCGGGATGCAGGTCTCGGATCGGAGAGCGAATATGTGCGCTTATCATGGTCAACAGGTCGCTTTCACCGTTCCACTCGATTCCCAGTTGATTTGTGAACTGACGACCGCCGTCCGCAACGATCACATACGTCCCTCTGCTTCGGAAGACGTCATCCGTGCTGCGGTTCTTCACAGTCACTTCAACGAAACCGCCGTGTTCATCTGTGGTCAACACTTCATGCCCGTAGAAAATGTGATGAGGATTCAGCTCCACGGCGCGTCGCCTCAGTATCGGTTCCAATCGTATTTGCGGCAGAATGCAGTATCTCGACGGGCTGTGCTGGGCGTACTCCGCTTCGTACTGGCCGCCTCCCCACGCATCTCGAGAAAACACCTCTTTCCCCTCATCTCCGAGCGACGTGTACCAGGCGGTTCGTCCGGCTATCTCGACCGGTGCTGCAACTGCGTAGACGTCCTCTTCTATTCCCATGACACGAAAGACCTCTGTCGTACGCTGGTTGATGCCGCACGCTTTTGGATGGATCGAAGTCGACGGATGGCGCTCGAAGAGCATGTTTGAGATGCCTCGCAGAGAGAGCAATATGGAGCATGTCAGGCCAACTGGGCCACCCCCTATAATAATCACAGGAACGACCCTATTATCTTCTTCATTGGTCATGGTCACAAATCTCACCGGGTAGCTGAAGTGAATGTCTTAACAATTTTGTTCGATGTGTCAAGAAAGCGAGGGTTAAAGTGAGTACTAAGTATTTTGCGTTCAGCAGCACACTCCGCACGAGAGAACTCTCCTTCACACAATACGACACTGCAAGGATATGCCGAGAGACCGTATTACTGTTTCCGGTGAATAAGCGGCGGGGTTCCCCCCCTGCTGCGGAGAATGTTCAATGGCACACAGCGGATGCTGGTTCTTCAATCTTGCTGATGGCTATTCTTCATCATAAAGACGAGTTACCGATTTGGGGCAGTGAAGCAAGTCCGTCTCTGCGTTACAACTATAACTTGCTTGGCGATTATCGGTACATTGACTGACTTGCTAGATACAGATCTCCTACATGCACACTACTTCTCATGCGACACATAATCTACTTTTACTTCGGCTTTCAAGCCAACGGTCTCCAAAGCTGAAACGAACCATCCCGCCGCTGTCATGGCTACTTTGATAAAACTGATTATCATCTTTCCCGATACCGTTGTCAAGTCCAGCGAAGTGACAGTCTCGCTGGCCTTCACCATCTTGAATGCGCGGGGGTACATCTCCGCGTCGAATGTGCGCACCAAACCGGCAAGCTCCCCGTCAGACGGCACGCCCTGCTCGAACGTCGCTTGGTGAAAGAGTTCGACGACATTTGCAGCGTCAGTCAGCGCCTGGTTCGCACCCATGCCTCGACCAGGCGTCATGGGATGCACGGCGTCACCGAGGAGGATCACCCGCGAATTCTTGTCGATGCCATTGCGCCAATCCGTCTTCGGCTTGACGGAGCTGGTCAAAAGGCCAGTCCGGACAAAGTCGGTCGCCGATTGCATGATGAGCTCCAAAGGTTTGCCGTACCCAAGGTCGTTTCGGAAGTAGTCTACAAGGTGAGGAATAATCTTCTGAGGGTTCGAGCCGGCCTTCGCCATCAGCTCGTCTCCCCGAGCTCTGGGAATACCGACCGACCAGAACAACGTGTAAGACTCTGTGCCGCCGGTACTTGGGTCTTTCTTGGCGTCGTAGACAGATGCAAATCCGGCAACATCTTTGCCGCCCAAGAACATCACCGAGCCGGATTCGACGAGCGACTGGGGTAGCTCGTCTCGTACGGATCGCGAAATGGTGCCGCGAGACTGGATCAAGGTCATGGCATCGAGCTTGATCTTGTTGTTGAGACCAACCTGCCGGTTGACCTGGCTGTTGCTGCCGTCTGACGCGATGAGAATGTCGGCTTCCTGCGAACCCTGGCCATCGAAGTGCACCCGCACGCCGCACCGCCCACCCGGCATCAGCTCAAAGCGCTGGAAGGTATGATTGAAGTGAACTCGCTCTTGAACGAGTAACGGCTGCAGCAGAGCCTCGCGCAGTCCCTTTCTGGGTATGGCCTGACTCTTGGGATACAACTTGAGATCACCGAGGCTTAGGCGGACCGCGAACGTGTCGGGGTCAACAATCGTAGGCGCCTCTGCCTGATCACCGGCCCAAACCTCGCGGATCGAGGACCAGAGTTCAAGGTCGGAGATGGTCTTCAGAGCGTTTAGGCCGTTGGAGCTGATGCGGAGCTGATACCCGCCACGCTCTGAGTTGAACGCAATCGTGTCGCGTTCGAAGATCTGGACGTCGAATCTCCCGGCTGGGTCTTTTAGCAAGCCGTTGGCTACGGCAAGTCCAGAGATGCCTGCGCCAATGATGGCCACTCGAATTTTGCGGTTGTCCCCATCGTGAGGAAGAAATTTGGACGAGGCCATGGTGGCTTATTGGTGTAAAGAGTGTGAAGGGTTTGTCAATGCAACAGCCAACTTCGATAATCTGGATGAAGAGAAATGGTTTCTCATCTTCTCGAAAGCCGTGAGGTTTGTCGTAGATAATTATCACTTGTGCCCAAAGGCCGTAATAGGGGCTATGCAATTTGTTGCTCAGGAGAGACGGCACAACACCACATCGGACTACCCCGCAATGCGGAGGCGTCCGTATGAAGCAAGGAACCTTCAACGATTCATGTTCTTCTCCCAATGTCCAAGAGCACAGTCACCGCTTGTTGTGTGTCAAGTTGGGTCCTTGTCTAATTACTGTCGACAACATCCAACACATCTGACCTCTTGAGAACCACAACAGCCATGGCAACAATCAATATCTCAGGGATAGCCATACCCCGCTTGTGCTTCGGAGTGGGAACCCTCATGAAATGGGCACCCGGCCACACTCACCCGCTTCCCACGGACAGCAGCGCCGAGATCCAACAAGCGATCGACGCTGGCTTCCGCCACTTCAACACTGGCGATCTCTACACCAACAACGACAGCTTCGCCAAAGTCCTCCGCCGCAGCAGTCTCAAACGCTCCGAGATCTTTCTCTCCCTTAAGATCAACACCTACGCATCCCTAGGATGTCGAGGCCGCGATCACATGATCCAGGCCGTGCAGGGTGAGATTGAGCGGTTTGGGATGTTAGAAGGCTATGTCGACGTCCTACAGCTGCACTTCCCGCCCCGTGGTTACACTGGGAACATGACCAACCGCGAAGCATGGCGTGTGCTGGAGGACCTCAAGGATCAGGGAGTCGCTCGCATCATTGGCGTGTCGAACTGGTATGTTGTCGGTGACACAGGAATGTGGTGCAATCAGCTCGAGACTCACGAGCGTGACTTACAGGACCTTGCCCGATTACCATGACATCTTCAACGCCAGCGACCTCAGGCACCCTCCGCAGCTCAACGAATACGAATTCAATCCTTTCTTGCTGTCTGATCCCAAATTCCGGGAACTCCGCGAGTTCGAAAGCAAGCACAACGTTGTTCCAATGAGTATGAACACCATCCAGCCAAGCCTTCCGGGAACAAGACCTCCCGAGCTGACAGCCGTGCAGACTACGGGTTCTTGACAGCCATTAGCGGCCGCTTGCCGACTGAAAATAGCACAGCACTGTTGCAGGAGCTGGAAGAGCAGTCGAAACAGACGAAGCTGTCCACGGCTGATCTGCTACTCAGCTGGGCATACCACCGGCTTGGCGGCATTGTTGT
Organism: Colletotrichum theobromicola; assembly: GCA_014705045.1. Lineage (NCBI taxonomy): Eukaryota > Fungi > Ascomycota > Sordariomycetes > Glomerellales > Glomerellaceae > Colletotrichum > Colletotrichum theobromicola. Next base: position 126,297 of record JABGLZ010000720.1, on the reverse strand, counting down.
GACATCCACATCGAAGGCAGACCGAGCGAAGAAGACCTTTGAGCTCCTTTCGTCAGAAGAAGCGCCTGTTACCGACCAGATCTACGAGGCGATTGAGAAAGCGGCAGCGCTGGATGGTCCTGAAGGTAAGGTATTCTACGGCCATCCTCACATGGAGAAAGCCCGTCAGCAAAATTTGAACTCCCAGCAGGTTGGTAGTAAATAGTAATATTGATATATATCAGCTGGAGATATCAGCTTCAATGTCCTATCTGATATTGATATATATCAGCTGGAGATATCAGCTTCAATGTCCTATCTGATATGGTCATTGTGTCAGAAGCGAGCTTCCAAATCATCGTAATAGCTACTGATCAGCACATCTAGCTACAGTCGCGTCCTGTGCTACTCGTATATGATTTGTAAATGTTTTATGTCACGCCTTGACCACGGGTTTCTCCTCCGCACTTTGCTTCGCCCGAGTTCGACTACCCCACCGCCACTCACCAGGAGAGTTTCGGCCTCCCGCCGCATGTTCAACATCATCAGATTACCCCACACCCACATTCCTCACGGGGCATACGTTGTAAGCTTCATCTTTGTTGAGAATCTCTGAGCAAAGCATCTCTCAGCGACGATGGCGATATCTCTGCTCGTGCTCTCTGGTTCTCTCACGCTTCTTGCCATCAGCTGGCTACTAGCCCACATCCGCTCATGTCTCTCACTCCCCGGAGCGTACGGGTCCGCACTCGCCAGATGGACTGACGCATGGTACATCTGGAAAATATGGCAGGGCAAGTTTGAGGCATACGACATCAAAGCACACATGAATGGCTGTAAGTGACTTTCGTTAGGCTTTGCTCGGTTCCTGACCCGTTGCTGACGACTACCAAAAGCCAGGAAAGTCGTTCGCATCGGGCCTCGCATGTACAGCATCGACGACCCGGCCATGGCTCGCGTAATCTATGGCATCTCGTCTCCCTTGCCCAAGACGAAGTGGTACGACGCCTGGGGCGACCCTCGCATCCCGAACCACAACCTCTTCAGCGCGCGCGAACGCGCCGTGCATGGCCTCATGCGCCGCAAAGTCGCCGGCATGTACTCCATGTCGACGATTAAATCCTACGAGCCCTACGTAGACAGCTGCGTTGCGCTTCTCCTGAAGCGTTTTGATGAGTTCGCTGCATGCGGGGAGACGTTCGACATGCAGCACTGGATGCAGTGCTACGCATTCGACGTGATTGGTGAGATCACGGTGAGTCTGGGTTGTCTTACATGACTGCATGGATATCTCTGACTTGGATGATAGTTTGGCAGACGAGTAGGGTTCTTGGAATCTGGCGGACAAGATATCGACGGCATCATGCGAGGTCTGGAAAACGCCAATGCCTTCTCAACACTTTCGGGCGTCAGCTCCGCCTTGCTGCCGATATTGTTCATCCTTTACGGTAACCCTGTTCGTGGTATCACAAGCTTCGCGCGAAAACTTCAATCTGACAATGCTGAAATTGACATGAAGAAAGAGAATGGCGGAGAGACCTTTCTGACGAAAGTTCAACGTCTGCAAAAGGAAGCCCCGGAAGAATACGAAAGATTCCGTTTACGAACAGTCACTCTGACGGGAAACGTCGCAGCTGGAAGCGACACCACAAGCATCTCTCTAACCAGTGCGCTATATCATCTTATCACTACGTATGGTGTCGCAGAGCGAATGTACGACGAGCTTGACACCCAAGGCCTCTGCTCTAGCCTGGACGAGCATATCACTTTTGACCAAGCCCAGCAGCTTCCGTATCTCCAGATGGGCATTAAAGAAGCCCTGCGAGTCCACCCTGCCGTCGGCCTGCCCATGTGGCGCGAAGTCGTAGGGTCCGGTCTGAACGTCGATGGAACCCATTTTCCACCTGGGGTACGTCTTAAAAGCCCTATTGAGCGTGATTAAAGCCACATGATAACTGTACTGACAGCTTGTGACAGGCAATCGTCGGTATCAACCCCTGGGTAGCGCACCGAAACGTAGATGTCTTTGGCACGAACGCCGCAGACTTCATACCAGAACGTTGGGATCCCCAACACGCCTCTGTGGAGACCTTGACTGCCATGGAGCAGTACTACCTGCCTTTTGGAGCGGGTGCGAGGACCTGCATAGGGAAGCACATATCAAGCCTGGAGATGGTGAAGCTGATCCCAGAGTTGGTCAGACGGTATGAGTTCGAGTGTGTCAGTGGGGAATTGAAAACTCTCAACAGGTGGTTTGTAAAGCCGCAGAAAGTGCTCTTCCGTGTTAGACGGAGAGGGAATGGGGCGTAGCTTTAAACAGCGCAGTAGCTATATCTCGTCTGATAGATGAAGGGGAGTTAAGAAAGTCCTCATCATTGTGGGCGGTACTTTGTTAGATACTGATCTAGTTTCCAAAAAGCTTCGCGTAGCATTCTACTGTTTCAGCGTTATGGCTGAACACATCTCAAGGTCATAAGCCAATGTTTGATTATCTAGAACAAGAATAAGAATGACTCAATCAACAGAGGGCGCACGAATACTGCATATTACTAGCTTGCACTATACAGAACCTCAGTAAGGTTCAGACGAGCTGCTTGGCTGATATGCAACACCAAGCCAACGCACATTACAGATGACAACGGACCAAGGCTTGTTTCCCTTCTCTTCCCAGACTACCGACCTGGTATAGCCACCCACAACATATGCTCCATGCAGCCGTAAGCTGACGACAGCGTGAGCGAACCTAATGTATTCGCCAACCACCACAAGCGGCGACAATAAGCTGGCGAGGAAGCTTCTGAACCCCCTTCAGTCGTTCCAAGCCTAACGCACCCTGGCACCCATCCAGCCGTCCTGAAAACTCCATTGTTCCTACATAAACCCCGATCTACGAGACAACAATCTCCACGTCGGTCTGGACCAAATGCTCTGTCCAGCATGATCTGCGGGCGAGTAAATTTGTAGAGCGCTGTTCTCCTTCAACTTGGGATCATCGTATTTGCGCGTCAAGTAATTGAGTTCGTACATGACCAAAGCGCGAGCAACGATTGTACTAGCAATGTACCTGAACAGGCACCTGCGGGCATCGCCTTGGGCGGTAAGCAGCGAACCAGACAACATGACTGTTCCCATGAGCACCTGGAACGTCGGCGCAATCGACACAACCCAGGTTATCAGCAACTTCAACGGTACCAAGATCTTGCGTTCGCTGATTCGCAGTCGAGTGTTGTGAGCAGCTGGCCGGAACTCGTTGAAGAGCCACCGTTGGAACAAGTTCTTCTCCCTCAGGTTGTCTACATCATCACTAGACTCGACAACCCGGAACTGTAGGAACGTGCCGAGGATACCGACGAGATGGATGAGTAGCACACAGTACGTGAATAGGGTTGGGTCGTATGTGTTGTTCGCCGACGCGAAGAAGGCCCAGTAGCCGAGCTGGTAGGCCAGCAACGCGACATTCGCTGCCGCTCCCAGCGCCATCGCGTACTCAATGAATAAGACCACCGTTCTCATTTTCTTGTCGTCGCGTTTAGGCCAGATTGGCCACTCTTCGGACTCGACTTCTAACTGTTCGGCCGGCTGTTCGGTGGACTTTTCGGCTGGCTGTTCGGTGGACGTTTCGGCTGGCTGTTTCGATGCTGGGTTCCCCGGCTGATACAACGACTGATACTCAGACCCTTCCGTCTGCGTAGGTAGTTTGATGATGATGTTCTCGTAGATCTTGCTGTCCGGGTTGCGCGGCCAGGGCGAGGAGATGGCGAGGAGCAAGGCGAGAAGAGGCCGGCGGAAGAACAGCAGGCTCGTCTCGGAGGTGTTGGGCCCGATGTTTTGGAGGACCATCGGCGCCATTCCGAACGTGAGAGCGGCGGCGGCTCCTTCCGCCTTTCGCGATTCCGAGAAATCGTCGAGGATACAGTCGACAACTTCCCATTTCCGATCAGGGCTTTCTGTGTAATTTTTCAGTTCCCCAGCGCAGGTTTCGTTGAGAACTTTCTTTATGATGCTGCCCCATCCTGGGAAGAACGTTTCGAATTGGCCCTGGGCGAGTGTTGAAGGTATGTTTGCGATGATGATGGGGGCGACCAGCCAGCGAGGGCGCCAACGGCTGAGGCTAGAGCTACTCATTTTTTTGCAAAACGAGGGCGCGCGGATGTCGGTGAACAGAAGGCTGGCAGAATTGCTGTGAAAGAAAAGCCTCAGATCTTGTTGGCGGGGCCGACAAGCGTCTTATCATTCTGAGAAGTCGCAGCCTGATCTATATAAAAACACCACAGCCTGATTTACTATCCTGTCCACCACCCCTGCGTGTATCCCCATGTATCAACGCACCGTTTTGAAAGCTGGATGTCTCATTGGCGCAATCATCATCGTCTGGCTAGAACCGGTATATATGTCGCGATATGATCCTTCGCAATCTCCACAAGACGTGGACACGAGAACGGTAGTTGGTGAAGCCATGCCTGATCTCGGGTTACACCTACCATGCACCCCATCTGCAATAGACTCATGTGGAGTCCCGGCGGCTACGGTACCCTATGCAGTGTCCTTTGAAAGGAAGTCCCCTATTCGCAAGACCGCGGGTGTGATGTCCTCGGCCGACGCAATCAACCATACCAGCCAAGGAGGAAGACCTCTCCTAGCCCCCGAACAACCAATTCCTGAGCTTCAGCGGCAACACAACTCACCAAGCTACCCGCCGAAGTTGGGTTTTCTGACAGCATCCAAGAATCAGACGGACGTTCCATCTTCGAGGTAGCCACACCCTCGCCGAGCCCATCACATCCAGCAACTTCCCAATACGAATCAGGGCAACGTCTTCCTCGTGACCGATGTGTCCCTCGCCGTCAGTTGTAGAGTGCACTGTTCGTCCGAATGAAAGGCAGCAATGCGGGGCATCATGGGGAAGCTTGGCCAGATCATCCTGCCCAGTCGGCAAAGGGGTACTTCTTCCTCATGGCCCCCATGATGGCCCCTTGGAGGCGAGCCGGTCCATGGGTATTTTAACCGGGATGGCCTCAGCCGCAGCCTTGTCCTTGTGTGAGGGGGCGGGAGCTAAACAAGAGGGAAGAAGAGAAGGCGGAGAACTGGGCACGACGAGGAAGACAGAAGAGAGGCTTACGCGAGAGACTGATATATCTAAGGGAACGGCGCGAAGCGACGTGGAGTCAGCTGGAGCGATGGAGGGGCTCGCCGGGTGGATAGACGAGGCTAAATCATAGCAAACCTTCGAGACGAAGGACGTAGTCCCGACAAGCTCCAGCTACCATCTTCCAACATTGACCCAGTCCCGAGAGCGAAAGTGAGCTTCGGGGGTCAGATCTTGGGATATTCAGACGGGCACCACCCGGTGTACTTCGACGAGCCAGGCTGGGTTGTCAGGTGTGGTGAAGGTAGCAACGTCTCTAGCTGAGGCTCGCTTTTGCAAGGTTTCTCTAGTCATAAGGGCTCCTTAAAAGGGGGCTGAGGATACTATCTGTGAGGGTTTCCTGGGAGTCTGGATCCGCTCAGGGGCAGACCACAGGAGGGACGGTGCTTGTGAGGATTGGCGAGGCATTGCGGTTAAACTTGGCCCAGCTAGAGAAAGCTAAAGCAAGAACCTCGAGATGATTCGCAACCCGTGCCATGGCCGTCTTCACTTGCAAAGGATCTGGGTTCACCATTGATATACCTCTTGGGCATGATAATCCCAAATGTTCACGCACATATAAGACTAGAGTAGATTCCAAGGTTCAGATGACTTGTCCACCTTGGACCACGCTCGCAGTTCCGAGAAGGGGATTCTAATCGATGGCCATGAATGGTTCTCGGTCTCAGGTTGTCTGTGCTTTTGGATGGCACTTCAACGTGTTCAACACGGTTGTCCAAGTGTCCGTTCGACGAGGTCGGCCGTACGTCCGCCGGATCAAGCGACGTCGTCTTGCGCAGCATGTGTCAACATCGTGGCCATCAAACTGTTGACGGTCTTGTTCCTAGCCGAAACCAGATTGTGAAGAACAATACCGCCGTTTGTGCGTTGTCCAAAAATGGTGAAGTCATGATTGGGAAATCGTCTTTGCGCAATCACGATTCGGCATGCTTGACAGTGAGACTAACGCCGACTAGCGCAGCCACGGAGCATGGGTCTTTGGGGGCCGATGCATTTCTGAAGATGTCGAACGCAAATAACGATGCCTGACGCTTGCTTGGCTTCGTTATAAACAGCGCTTTTGAGGAATGGACATAATCTGGCTCGCCCTGTTTCTACCTTAGGTGAAATGCATCCATTGTGTGTACCTCAACCTCAACCGCCACTGCCGTTCGTGGAACAGTGGCGGCGGTTCCAGAGTAGGGCAAGCGGCGTCAAGACCAGGAAAGGGCTCCAAAAACATCCAGACCTCGTGGTAAAAGCCGGCTCGGCCAATGGCGGAGCGCAACGAGCAAGACGGGGGTTCTCAAGGTAGGATTCGGGGCGACGGTGCAGACGAGTGGTCGGGAGATGGACACGAAGATCTGCGGTGAGGAGTTGGATGGAGCCAAGATCCAAGAGACCGTCTTTGGCAGCAGCAATGGATAGGCTATCCCGGCTTGGTATCGCAGTCAAAGAAAACGGTCAGATTGGGCGGTGGACGGTTTGTTGGCAAGCTTCCGGGTGGTTGGGAATGGGCCTTGAGTGGAACGACAGTGCTGGTTTCCCGCCGTGGTGGGGCGAGGGGCGAGAGGGGTTTTGTGTCTTGGACTGGAACGGCGGACAAAAGTCAAGCCCGACGTTGCCGGACTTGCAGAAAGATTGGGGGCCCCGAGTGCGTCTGGTTGGCACTTGACGCTCGACGCAACACCAAGGCCATGGTGAAGTTGGAGTAGCGCGCGTAAATGTGAGACAAGAGCATCCGTCGATGGACCGCGGACTGGCCGCTGCTTTCTCGACGATGTTCTTTTTTCGAAGCCGCAAACTGCGCTATGGCAATGGTGTTTGTTCCAGCTTGGCGACAAGTGGACCGCGGTCGTCAGGTGGCTGGTTTCAGTCCGGTCAACGGTTTTTTTGAATTTGTGCATGCGAATGGACTCAACGGAGACGCGGCAGAGGTGTCGAATTCCAACCCTCGCACGTCCGAAGGCGAATTCGTCTGCTGTATCCGCAGAAGAGGGTACGATGAGGTTATCTCGAAGCTGCAAGCGCCAATCAGCATTTCGAGAGAACAGGAGTAGCCAGGGCTGGGCTCCAGACTGGCCCATCCCGTCCCATGATTTTGGCAGGAGGCAACTGCGTTAGCGGAAGGAAAGATAAGATAACGTTGGAAGGTTGATAAAAGAAGGCGCTTGGGCCAGCGACAGCTCAGAATGAGGGTGCTAGTGGGTACGTACTGCGAGGTGCGTGCCTTAAAGGAAGCGCTGGCAGCAAGCAAGGCAAGCTTAAAAGCGGGCAGAGATGGTGGTGGCAATGGCAATCACCACACCCTCGTCGCATTGCGGTCCGACCGATCCGCAGGGTGTTTTGTACAGGGCAACGCAGCAAGAGACGTGTGTTGTGTAGCACTGAGTGCCTGGGACAGACCGACCGATGGGCACCGCACAGGGTGTCATCGCCGGGCGATGGATGGCTCATCGGGTACCTAAGTGTGTGTCCGCGTATCTGCAGCAAAGCGGTGCAAATCAGGCCCAGACTCGGGTGGCTTACTTACTGTACTGCAGAGAACACATTGAAAACTTGGGTACGAGTGCCTAAGTAAGGTAGGCGCTAGGTAGTTATGCAGCCAAAGCAGGAATTCTCGATCCATTAAACGCCGTCGGTTGTATCTCTGTGGTGAGCTACTATGTATTATGTATGCAGATTGCCAGGTCAGAATTAGTCTGTTTACACGTGCGCAGATGGCACCAACCTTTATTTTTTATTTCTTCTTTTATTCCTCCTTCGCCCTTCCTTCCCGGGCTTTGCGCGCCGCTGCAGCTGCCAACTGCCTGTCAGGTACGGATGTCGCACTGCACTACTCACTTGCTCGTTCTGTGCTCCCGATGCCGGTCACTCTATGATTCGCACTTGAGGTACGCAGCGTCAAGATTCTCTGCCTGGCTGCTCGCAAAAACACCGCTAAAAGCCTACTTTACCGTCTTGTCTCCTTTGGGAGGGCCATCCCTGCTCGCATCCCGGTTTCGACCAGTTTCGGGCAAGTGATGGTGCAGAGGGAAAACGGCCAAATCCACCCATGTCAGTCCACATCCACAGTCGTCCGCAGTGCTGTCCACAGGCCCGTGACATGGCAAATGGGCATTCCAACCAGGGAAGGCCGCCCACGTACAGAGTACAGGCGCCTGGGCAGAGTGTTGCCGCCCGTACAATCATCTTAAGAATACGAGCTTTCCAGCCAACCCGTGCCTGCCAATACCTGACTCCCACCATGCATGTGTCTGTCCCATTCCATCCTTCCCTCTTCCCCAGACTGCCTGATCAGACCAGGACTGGAGGTGAATGAACCCTGACCTGCTGAAGGCTGCTCCTTTCCACACGATTGACCCCGATTGACCACTGCAGACTGCAGACTGCAGCTACCGCTTTGCTGCCCTGCCCTGCGAGTGCGAACCGCCTTGCGGATATCTGGGCACACATCCTTGCCGTCGGTTCTGCCGCCGGTTTGGGGAAATTCTTGAACATCACAGGCCCCCCCTGCAACTTCTTCCAATATCTTGTACCTGCCTCCCGCCGAAGCAACACACCCTTTTCTTGTCCAGCATCCGTCGCCACGTCTCGCCGCTGCGACCGCGTCTGCTAAAAACACCCGATTCAAACATCGCCAGACGTCGCCGAACTGTCGTGAATGCGATTCAATCCCACTGAGGACCGCTTCGCCAGCTCAACACAACATTGCGCATTCGTCATCACCGCACAAACGAAATAAGTACCGAGAATCCCGGTCAACACCATCTAAAACAGCTCCATTTCGTCTCGGAGACACCCCTAGAGCTCTCCACCACCCGCTTTCCGTCTCCTCGGGAGCATACACAATCTTCCGCGACCTCCGAACAACCTCGAGTCTCAACCTGCAACACAGCTTCTCGCAGCTTGAAACATTTCTATGTCTTTTACCTTGCTCACCATCAGCTCGGTTCGACACACCCTAGGCATCGATTCTGCAGCTACCAGATAACACCCGTCCATCGTCACACCGAATCTCTACTTCTCGGGCATTTTCGCCCTGCGAGCCCACCGAACCGTCCAGTCGTCACTTGCCTGAATTGCCCAGGATGGCCAGATTGGGGGCTTCACTATCGGCTGCTGCGACATGGCTCGCCCTCTTTGCCTCCTTCAAGCCAGCTTTCGCAGCGACGGAGACTATTTACATCACCGGACAGGATAAGGATGGCAACACCGCAGAGCTCGCCACCAATCGACGACCTGCCTTGTACACTGGTGATTTTGGCGACTGCCTTGGGGGACAGAGTCTCTTCAACGTCACCAAATTCGACGCCGCCTACTATGCCGACAACATGACGGTCCAGTTCCACCTCGACGGAACAACCAACATCCGAAATGAGTCTTTGATGAGTACGCTTGAATGAACCTCAGCTTCTTTCACACTGCTGACGTTGAAATAGTGCACATAAATGTCGAAGCTTGTAAGCCGACTTGAGACGAACTTGCATGCAAGAAATTGGCATGTGCTGACTTGGCGCAGATGGCGAGACGAGATTCGAGATGAACTTTAACCCGTGCATGACCAACATCGCGAGGTGCGTCAACGTCCCTGCGTCCTCGGAATGACTCGCTGACGTTCTATAGTCTGTGCCCGTTGAATGCGAGCGTCCCCATCACTGCCTTCGCCGAGTTCAGGCTCACGCCGGCTCAGATCGATGGCATTCCCTCCATCGCCCTCGACATTCCCGACTTTGAAGGTTCAGCCCGTATACAAATCTTCGCAAACTCGAGCGAGACTCAGATTGGTTGCTTCCAGGCCGTTATGCGGAACGGCAACAGCTTCTCTCACCCAGCGGCCATCTCCTCCATTCTTGGCGTCTTTACGCTGGCCGCCATCCTTGCTTCGGTTGCGACTGCAACTTACGGCGTTAGCATCACCCACATGAGAACGCATTACGCGCACTCTTTGTCAGTGCTTGTCATCTTCGAGACTTTCCAGACGGTATTTTTCTCTGGCGCTCTATCTGTCGACTGGCCCAGCGTTCTGCCTGCCTGGTGGAGCAACTTTGGATGGGCTGCGGGCATGATATACAGCAAGCAAATGGTCGACTCGATTGACGGATTTGCCGGAGTGACTGGTAATGCCAGTCAAGTCGGTGGTGCAGGATCGACGGTCATCAACACTGGCGGCGGTATAGTCCAACAGATCTACGGGCGCTCACTTGATAGTCTCTCGGACACCCCCATCGAAGTGGCCCCTCTGCCACAAATCGCCAAGCTCGCTGTGAGAGAACTCAACACGAGCAACCCCTACGAATACTATTGGTCCGGCTCTCCGGTGGCACCTGGAATGCCTACACCTGGCAAATGGATTGGATTTGCTGGAGATCTATCAGCTCTTGGTATACCGGCCGCCGACGCCTTCACTGTCGGTCTCGTCTGGTGGTTGGTAGCGATCGGTCTTGTCGCTCTATCTGTCACCATTCTCAAGTTCTCCCTTGATGGAATGGCACGGACGAAAGTAATCAACGAGGACCGCTTCTTGTACTTCAGGAGTCATCTTGGAGGGTACATAGCTGCTGGTGTTCTGCGAACGCTCCTCGTTGCGTTCTTTTCCCTTATGACTCTGGCCCTGTTCCAGTTCAACATCCGCGCACCCGCCGGTCCTACCGCTATTGCTGCCATTGTCTTTCTCATACTACTGGTTGGCGTTGGTGGCATAGCCACATATGCCTGCTTCTTTCGTCTACGCCTCGGAAAGTATGAAATGGGCCCTGACACGATCGTTTTTGAGCAAGGCAAGCTTTTCAGCTCGGTCCCGGCTGTTGCTGCGACGCGCGCAAGCAACCTCGGGGAGAAGGAAACGACGGCGAAGCGATACGGATCGATGCCCTTCTTCAAGATTCGCTACGTTGACGACGACCCCAACCGAACAACAGTCCACAAAGACGAAGCGTACATCAAGCGGTTTGGCTGGCTTGCCGCTCGTTATCGCCGGACGAGATGGTGGTTCTTTGCGTGTTGGCTCGGCTACCAGTTCATTCGGGCATGCTTCGTCGGCGGTGGAGCCCGAAACCCGCTTGCGCAAGTCTTTGGTCTCTTCATTTGGGAGATCATCGCTTTCCTGGTGTTTATCAAACTGAACCCGTTTGAGGGCCAACGAAACAACTCCCTGGCGATATGGATGCTCGGCATTGCAAAGGTGGCGACTGCCGGTTTCTCCATCGCCTTCTTGCCCGCCTTCGCTATTGGTCGCATCCTCTCGACAGTGTTTGGCATCATCATCATCGTGGTTCAGGGCTTCCTCGTCGTGGCGGTACTGGTATTGATCGTGCTCGGCTGCATCTCGTCATGGATGTCGCTCAACCGCAATCGAGAGCAGTTCCCCGAGAAGCTGGACGGAATTCGCATTAAATACTACGAGCACATGGAAGCAAAGGCGGCCGATCTTCCTCCGCCCCCGAAGCCTGACCCCAGTCAACTTCCCCCTCGGGAGCCCCCGCAGCCGTACTTCAGCGTAAACAGTGTCCGCCGAGCTCGCAAGATTGAAGATGAAAATCATGAAGAAGGTGAGATGGACGACGTCATTCGGCCTGTGAATGCATCGGTTGTACAGTTTGCACCAGGCACCAGGACCAGAAACCGAGCGAACAGTGCCAGTTCACGCTACTCGGTTAACTCTTTGCCGCGCCGTGCCAGAGCGAACTCGCACCGCGCGTCATGGAGTTCGGCCGACTTCGCCGAGTGGGATAAGCAGGTGACCCGTGAGAGATCTGGCTCACTTACACACCGCAACGGCCATCAACGAAATGGCTCTTTCAGACAGGTGTCTCACTCGGAATCTCAGCCAGACCTTGGCCGCGGATCTAACAATAACACGCCACTTCCCGAGCGGTCAGCATCAACGAATGAGCTTCGCCGAATCATGACGCCCACCGAAGAGGTCCCCGAGGAGCATATTATGACTCCTGGCGCCATGGTCGCGGACGAAAAGCGCGACAGCAAGTCGGATGAGTCCACGATCTCGCCCATTCATGAGGGAGACGAGGATAAATATTTTGCGACAAAGGAAGATGTTTCGCCTATCCAAGAGAAGGAGCAGAAGTCTTGAAGTGATTATCAGACATGGACTTTTGAGCGGCACCGACCAGGACGTGTACCCAGCCTGCGACTTCATCGTTTGACACGCCTTGATGGCGTTTTTTTCCTTTACACTATTGCATAGCATTGCATAGACGGCCGCAGCCCCGGCCTGAACGAACTTGCATGAGAAATGGATTATGAGGCGTTGGACAGGAAAAAAGAACTCGTTTAGAGGAAGGAATATTTTGTAATGGCACCACAGTGTGAGGGATGGGCTGTTGGTTGATTGCAACCGGATTGCTTCAAGCACATATTTGGCGGCCCTGGATGAGGCAGCTCGTGGATACATCTGCAGATATACGGGGTTCAATGGCATCCCCAAGATAGAGCCTACCTTAGCTGCTTAGAATTAGAAGGTCGGTATTGAAGTAATTCATCTTTCGAGCCCTGCCGAGGTGATCACATATCCTGAGAGGAGTTACTCATTTGAAAACCGCTTGCACCATTTTCATCTACCGTAAAATATGTCCAAGATTCCCTATATATCTTTTTGACTTTCCGAAAAATGCACCCGCCCGCGTCCCATGCCCGACACCTGATGTATGTGTGTGTATATGTCTCTCTAAAATTCATCCAAGGACGAGGACGCTTACGCAAAGCCCTTGAGGACGGCGGCCTCGGCGTTGAGGATGGAGGAACCGGCGGCGCCAATGACGGTGTTGTGGCTGAGGGCGACGAACTTGATGTCGAAGATGCCGCTCTCGTCCTCCCTGACGCGGCCGACGCTGACGGTGTAGCCGCGGCCGAGCTCGCGGTCCAGACGGGGCTGGGGACGGTCGGGCTCGTCGAAGACGATGATGGGGCTCTCGGGGGCGGAGGGGCAGCCGAGCTTCTGGGCGTCGGAGACGTACTCGCGCAGGGCCTTCTTGACGTCCTCGGCGCTGGGGGCGGGGCGGCGGGCGAAGCGCAGGGAGACGCAGGCGGTGTGGCCGTCGAGGACGGGGACGCGGTTGCAGGCGGCGCTGACCTTGAGGTCCTTCTGGTCCTCGAAGGCGGTGAGGTCGGAGGTGATGGAGCCCAGGATCTTCTGGGCCTCGGTCTCGAGCTTGTCCTCCTCGCCCGAGATGAAGGGGACGACGTTATCGATCATGTCCATGGAGGAGACGCCCGGGTAGCCGGCGCCGGAGACGGCCTGCATGGTGACGACGGAGACGGCGTCGACGGGGCCGAAGACGGATTGCAGGGCGGCGAAGGGGATGACGAGGCCGATGACGGCGCAGTTCGAGTTGCAGACCAGGAAGCCCTTTTGGAGGTTGTGCTGGGCGCGCTGGTGGGGGATGAGGTCGAGGTGGGGGAGGTTCACGGTGGGAACGACGAGGGGGACGAGGGGGTCGCGGCGGTAGTTCTTTGCGTTGGAGAAGACGGCAAGGTTCGCCTTGAGGAATTCCATTTCTGTTTTGGGGCATATTGTGTTAGTTATGGGGATGTAGCCAGAGGTGAGCGTTTGGTAAGGTAACGAACCAATCTCGCCAGCGACGTCGGAGTCCAGGCCGGAGAAGACAATGTCGCAGTCCGCGAACTCGGAGGCCTTGCACTCGCGCACGACGAGGTCGCCAAAGGGGCCCATGGGCGAGGCCTGCTTCCAGCGGACGGCATCGCGGTATTTCTTGCCGGCGGAGCGGGAGGAGGCGCCGACTGCAACGAGCTTGAGGTAGGGGTGCTGCGACAGGAGGAGGATGAAGCGCTGGCCGACGGAGCCGGTGCAGCCGAGGACACCTGTTACCGGATCATGTCAGTCTCTGTGTATTCTCGAGCTCGGGGTTCATCATCGTGGTCTTCATGTGCGTGGTGTTGAGGTTCCGTTGACGGAGGGGAGCAAGCGCGGCGGCGGTTCATGGCGGGGGAGGGGCAATTTTGGGGGCATTGCGCTCGCACGTACCGCACTTTTTGACGGGGAATTCGCCCATTGTGTCTGAGTGGTTTGAGGGGTATCTGGGGTATCAATTGAGGGTAGAGAAACAAAGACAAGCCAGTCCGAGATGCGGGAGGGCTTGATATATGGGCGACGGTGATGTGAGTCAAGAGGGAAGTGGCATGTCTTGCCGCGCCCTGGCCCGATTATTTTTTGGGGGACGAGGGAGCGACGTCGGGAGCACCCCGCCATGCCCCGCCATCGGAGCTTGCGTCGCTTTGCAGGGGACAGAGCACCTGTAGCGCGGTAAATTGGTGGCTTCTGATTGGAACTAAAACTTTTTATTTTTTATTTTTTGTCCTGTCCCTCATTCTTCTCTCTTGCGACTGCCGTCTGCTACCCTTCTGCAGCCGGTCTTGCGCAATGAGATGGCAAGGGTCCAGAAACCGATCGGGATCTGGTGTTTGTCGACATCGCCGGCCGGCGATTGGGACTACGCAGTAACTGGTTTATCACGAGTGAGATATAATAGGGAGTAGCAGTTCCCGGCTCGGTGCACTGTCGTCCCATCACGAGCTTCCATCGCATTGTGCATCCGCTTCGACAGAATGCCTGCCCCGGTGTATCTCAACCCCGCATTGGATGCTTCGACTGTCAAGGTTTCGAGCTGAGATGGCGGCTAAGTGTAGAGAACATCACAGAATGCACTGTTCAAAGCGACGGTGGTGAAACTTTCAAATGCCAGCGAACGCAATTGCTAACTATTGATCTACGACACATTACATATGGACGTCAGACTTGAGACGGTACCTTCATCTCCGTCTTCTCCGTCTTCTCCTGGTCGTCAGGCTTCTGATTGTTCTGCAACTTTTTCGCGACGTCGTAGCTGAGAAACTTCTCCATGTTCGGTACAAGAAACGAGCTCAACAGAAGGATGACCGAGAACGGGATGGTTGTGTAGAACACGATCCTGAAAGAGCTCGTGTAGGCCGTCTTGAGCGCGCTTCCCACCGCCAAAATGATGTCTGCGTTGATACCGGGAACAGTCGAAAAGTCGCTCGCGGTGATGGCTGTGAAAAGAGCCTCAATCGAGGAAGACGGAAGACCTGCCTCTGTTGCTGCCGGAACCACATACTTTGGCAGGTTCTTGTTCAGCTCATTGGTCAGGACAGAGGTGTACAACGCCTGCGCAACCGCGCCACCAAGACCACGGATAGACCCCATCACGCCTGTTGCGAGCCCGATATCTTGAGCTTCCCAGACCAGCGTTATTCCAGGGAACGAGATGTTGTCGACGAAGCCGATCCAGGTACACACCAGCGTTCCCAGAGCGATAGTCGCAGCCCATCGGTCGGGCGAGATCGTGGTTAATGCGGTCATGAAGGCAAATGAAAGGGCTGACGCAATAACGCACTGCCACTTCACCTTGGGCACATAAGAGATGGTAAATCCTGCGATGGTCTGGCCGAGAAGAATGCCACCTCCAACTACTGAGCTCTGCCACCCAATCTTCATCGAGTCTGTGGTGTAGATGCTGCCGATGATGGTCGGCCAAAGGACAGTGAGGGAGTAGTAGACCATCGCCCCAACCGTCGCGATGGCGATGATGGCGACGAAGCCAATATTCTTGAACATCCTTGGAGGCATCAAGGGTTGAACCTTACAGAAGAAACCCTCTGTTATGAGTCAGTCGATGCACCGCCGCCACGTTGAGGGTATTTTTGAGGCTTACCATAGATAGCAAAGGCAGCAAGAGTTGCGATGCCAATGAGAAGAGTGCAGAGTACTTGCGCGCTCGCCCATGGATACGCGGATCCTCCCCACGAGAGCCCGATCAGGAACAGCACGCACCCGGAAACATAAAGGAAGATGCCGACAAAGTCCAAGTCCTTGGTCATCTGGAGCCTGGTCTTCCCATGAACATGGAGCTGGTCGTATGATGGCGGGTGGTAAAAGAACCAGTAAAGAACCAAAGAGAGTACGCCAAGGACGTCTCCCATATAATAGCTCCATCGCCACTTTGATACGGTGTTGTCGAAGAGGGATCGAGCAATGACGGGGCCAAAGACGGCAAATGGTAGCGATGACAGAAAGACGACCGTGACGATGGGCCCTCTCCACTTATTCGGCACAAGCTCTCCCATGACGATACCAAACGACAACTGCCCAGCCGCCGCAATGCCGTTGCAGACATTGGCGGCAATGAGGGTCTCAACTGTCTGGGCACATGAGCCAATGACGCAGCCAACGAGCCCGAGGATCGAGGTCCCTAGCACCATCCACTTGCGTCCGTACAGATCAGATAGTCGACCGACAAGCAGGAAGCCAATCGAACTACCCATGGTCCACATGGTGGCAACCCAGTTGATGTTCTTGGAGGGACCGAGGTCGGCGTTGATGAGTGTCCTTGGGGGAGGTCAGTATCTCTTCAAGTGAAGCCTGCGGATGAGTAGACTCACAGTGTGTTCGCAGGCAGTACCCATCCCAAGTATGCGCAGATGCTCGCAAGGCATTGAGCCTAGGACCATATCAGCTTCAACTCAAGGATGTTGGTCACGTCGATCTACCATACGGTCAATGTTCCAAGGAACTGTGGGCTGCGGAAGTAGCCAGCGGGCATCGCCCCGTAATCACCACCGACGGCCTTCGTATCGATGTAGTCGATGGTTCCATCGGCATGGATCACTTTGGTGACATTGCCGTCGTGAGTCTCTACTCTGCTGATATCATTTTCGGTTTCAAGATGGCGCGCTGAGGGCTCTTTGGCCTTTGCTGCGGACTGCCCGTCTGAGGAAGACATGGCCGTGAACTGGAAACCGAGTATCGGGTCAAAATGTTTGTACGCTCAGAGTCTTCAGTTCTAGGAAAAACGAGATCCTGGCCACGGCTGCTAGCTGCGGGTCTCGCTACCATGGAGTCGGGACGTCGACCAATATTAAATAGAACGGCTGCACTCCCCTCAACGGACGGACGCCTTCATCCAAACGTATGGATCGCCGGAATGTGCTACCCCAGTTGAAGGGAAGGGATGGTTTTCTTTCCCCACGCAACCCCGGAATCCAGGGATCTGGGGAAGTCGTGGCCGGCAGAAAGGGTGATTCAGGGGGGTTCCTCCCGTGCTCCCCAAGACAGGTGAGAGGCTGGAGACATGGATAACGAAGAGGGCGATTGGGCTCTTGCGCATTCACGAGTGAGACTAGCACCGTCGAGGTGCTACAGAAGACAGATAGGCTTGGAAACGTCGCATTCCTCGGGCGCTCTAGGGCGAGACATGGGCCAGCCCAGTGGCTGAGAGAGCGTCTTTCAGCCCAGACTTGTCTCGCTCGGGTTCGCGTACTCAAGATGGACCTCCATCGATGCGACTTAGTGCGGGCCACAAACGTGCAGTGGCTTCGAGTAGACAAGGCGATGTCGCAGCCAGGATGACATCCAGTCAGCTCACCAAGCCTTCGCGTCGTAGGGCAGCTGTTAGTGAGCAACCAGTCCTCATGTCATAGGGGCATTCGGACTCAGAGGGTTGGGTAAGGTAGCCTGGCTACCACCCTGCGTGTGGCACATCAGAAAAGAAAAAACACTGAATCATTGAGGCGCGCAGTGCGGCATACATGCTGCGGTCGCATCGTTCCGCATGTTTGGGCTCGGATGAACATGAGCGAGGTCGAAACCCGGGAGGAGGAAAACCACTTCCGGAGGGGGAAGAAGAAAGCAAGACCAGGGCTGGGGGATCCGGGGACCGGTACTCGCCCCCTAGCGTCGCGGTGACAAGGTGGTTTTTGGAGATGCGGAGAAGGTCCCGAACACACGGTTCTCCAACGTTCACGTCAAAGACTGGGATCGATAATAGTCTGTCTTTTTCAGGCTAGAAAAGTGGCACAAAAGAACGAGAGGCGTAAACCTTTGAGTTGGAAGACGGTTGGTGGTGCTCGGGAATTCCCACTCGCCAAGAGATGGAGCTGCGGAGCCAATCGTTGGGTTGCTGACCTCCGTATTGGGAATGAAATGTCGATTGCAGGCCCAGCTGCAGGACGCTGATTCGGATGAACTGGATTGTTATTTCATGGCTTTTGAGCAGATTCCCAGATGAACCAACAACGCCAACCATGTACGAAGTCCTGTCTCTACGAAGGATGAGTCTGGGCAGCAGTGGGCGTCAACGTCAAGTACAAAAGCTCGATAGATCACCAAAGTCAAGCCACAAAACTTTCCTGCCCAAGCTGGGAAATCAATTCCGGAGCGGTATGTGTCTCAGCTGTTAACTTCGAGAACGTTCACATGTGCAACGAGACCGCCCCAAGGTGCCCAATAGCAATCAATCCACACAATTGGGACCGACTCGACCACCACCGCATGTCTCACTATTAACTAATGCTCATCTCTGCCCGGTTAATCAGACATCAAGAGGCAGTTCAGCGCAAATAGTCTCCCGCGTCTCCGACCCTTCTACTTCAAAGTGGCTCTAGGAAGAGGATATTATGCGGCCACCGGTTGAGAGGAAAGAAAAGGGCCCTAGGCATGGAGATCGGCACCTGCACACAGCGCTGCGTATTTCTGGTCCGCGCCAGCATCACCAACCACGCCCTCTCTGTCATCTGTCCCCACGTGTTCCTTCCCATCTCGTTGCACATGTACTTATATTTTCCATGATTGATTCCACGGGCAAAGGTTTCAGGGTTAAGCCGAGGGCCTTCGAGAGTCACGACTTTGAATCGCCTCTCGCAACTTCCCGGTCTGACCAGATCAGTAATCTTGAAAGCTAAAAGCTTGGCCCGACTTCATGCTTACTTGACTCAAAACCTCGCACACCATCCTCCTGACTTACAAGACTCTAGGGCTGGCGTTAGGTGCAACTCCATTCATCTCTCCAACATTCTAGTCACGTGTTTCCAAACTGGATACTGTCCATACTTCCAAGAGCCAATGTTGTTTATACCTAAAACCATTTGATGTTGTAGGGGTCTCTCTTTTTGTCATTGCGGACTCTGCCAACATTACAACGCGGTTAATATGTTGGTATTCAGTATCGACCAGTGTCACTTCGCCATCTCAGCATTAAGTCGACCTCGTGGCACAATAAGTAGAAGTCAATACAATGCCCCTCCACACGCCTGGCAACAGTTGTGCTTACATCCTTCTGTGAGATCGCGGTAACTTATCTTCGCCAATGATCAGTTCGACAGTTCGACTTCGTGTCCATAATGGCGACAATTCTGCTCCCATCATTACTAGCCATACACTTTTATTACTTTTAACGGTTCGGACTGCATCAAGTGACAGCTCCGTTTGACCTTTTGACTAAGAACTTCTCTTGATATCTTGCATATTGATTCTTCCTAAGATTCAAGCATTTGTAGACTCGGCAGATTCCATGAGCTTCTGTACCCAAGCAAGAGATGGGTTTGATCTGAGTTGTGGTCAACTTTAGAAAGTTAACACTGGCCCAGCAAAGGCTCGAATGCTTTGGACCAGCTTCTCCATGGTAAGCACGAACAAAGACCCTGCTGATGAAGGATAGCACTCCAGAATTAAGACTCAAGTGCCATTCCAAGCTTTTGCATTCACAGCAATAAAGACACCAAGTCTTTGCGCCCCACTGTGTGAACTTCTGCATACATGCCCGGACGTGCCGGAGGTCCTTTGACTACTGCCGCTTCGGAGGGCCCACAAACTCGGAGGTGCGCGCCGGCCAGCACCAACGTCAGTGCAAAACATCCTAGGGGGTGTTCAGCACATGTGACCTCTAAGGCACCACGAATAGCCAATCATCACAGCCTCTGCCATCATCGTGATCAACACAGGCTCAAGCTCTTTAGCTTCAAAAGGCGAGTGCCACCACTCCTGATCCCACAAAGGGCGAGAGCTGGCGGGTCTCCTGTCCCTGGAGGCTGCTCTCGCCATTCTTGGAATTATCATGAACGCCGAGAGCTCTCTTAACCACGATTGAAGCCCTAGGTAGCCCACGCCTTGAGATATTCCAATATCCCCTTCCTCAACCACCACCCAGCCCTGGTTTCTGAAACCCTACCCACCCCAGACTTGGTCTGTTTACCTCCCCAGAGCAATCCATCTGCTACCTTGCCTCTCCAACTCTCCCCATCTCTCCCACACACACACTTACCCATCTCCATCTACCCTCATCCACCTTACCCATCTTACCCCATCCATCTCCCCATTCTCCATCTACCCAAATTCTTCTCTGCTTCGCAGATCCCCAGCTTCACGAGCTTCGTTTGATTACTTCGCTGCATCTTTTTTGTGTTGCGAAAAAAATCAAGATCGTCCATCATGTCTGGTTCCACCGATAACAAGAAGCTCCTCGAGCAGCTCCAGAAGCTCTCTCACCAGCACGAGCTTGAGCAGGCTTCCATGGCTGGTTCTGCGACCTCCCAGATGGCTGAGGCCGTCTACGGTCTTCAGAACGTGACCATGGCGGCTAGCAAGTCGCCTGACTTCTCTTCGGCCTCGTCTGAGGATCGCGACCCTGAGCGCGGTGGTGGTAAGTTTCCCTCTTTTTTCCTCTCTCGTCTGTTTTCTTCGCTACGATGACGCGATCTTCCATCCTACGCGACTTCGCTTCCTTCCCGATCAAAAATACTGACGTCTTGGTCACAGGTGTCCGTCTGGACGTGGCTTCTCTTCGCGGAAGCCCCAACGGCTACGCTCGCCGCTCCGAGGCTGTTGGCAAGGCTCTTCGCCCTACCATGTCGGCTACTGCCACCTTGTCTGTGTAAGTCAACACTCCTAATAATTCGCTTCTACCATAGCTAACTCGTCTCCAGCCACGCACAGAAGGGCCCTGCTCAGGACGACGGCGATGTCTTCAACGACAGCTCCGCCGGCGACAAGCTTCCTGGCACGTCCTCCGCTGCCTACAAGCTCAACCAGAGCCACATTCAGCAGGCCGGCTTCAAGGGCAAGGACGTTGTTCGTCGCAACTACGACGAGGGTTCTCCTACCAAGCCCCGCTCCAACAGCAACAAGCTCGTTGACCCCCAGGCTACTTGGCCTGCAACCGCTTGCATCTTCGTTGCCAAGTAGGTATTCCCACAGGCTCTGGTCAGTTCTCGGCTAACATTCGCAGCCTTCCTGAGCACCGTGAGGACTACGTTCTCGAGGCTGCCGTCACCAAGGAGTTCCAGCGGTTCGGCGTCGTCTTTGTCAAGATTCGTCGCGACACCAACGGTATGCCCTTTGCTTTCGTCCAGTTCACCGTAAGTACCGCCTTCATCGTTTCTAATTACCACCTCATGGTATACTGACTCCAATCATAGAACGACGAGAGCGCCGCCGAGGCCCGCATCGAGGGCAAGGGCACCATGATCCTTGGCCGTCCTTGCCGCACCGAGACTGTGCGCGCCAACCGTACGTTCTCAACTTCCCATCTCGTCGTTTCTCACACTGACTCTGCAAATAGGCACTTACATCATCTACCGTCGCAACCGCACTGCGATCACCGTCGAGGAGGCCAACGAGCTTCTCACTCCCTTCGGCGACCTTGAGACCGCTCGCTTCCTCGATGACGAGATCCAGCAGCAGATGCGCCTGCCCGTCACTATCCGTGTCCAGTTCAAGGAGTTCGACTCTACCCAGCAGGTCCTCAAGGCCTTCCGTATGAACAGAGTCTACCACGTCGAAGCCTACGACTTCAAGAAGGCCATGCAGGCCAGATCTCGCCTCCCGGAGCGCGCCTGGCTCGACACCTACGACCGCGACCGTCGTTCCATCTTCATCGGCGACTTGCCTCTCGACTTCACCGAGGGCGACATTCGCATTCTCATGGAGGACGTCGGCGGCGTCGTCTCCGTTCAGGTCAAGCGCCTTGACTACCACCGCGGTAAGTTGTCATTCCTCCCTTCCTTTGCACTTCCAAGAGTCAATCTAACGCCTAAAACAGAGGGACCCAAGCTCATCGCTTTCGTCGAGTTCGTCAACCCGACTATCCCTGAGATGGCCATCGAGCGCTACGTAAGTACTTGCCTTTCACTTGACAAGTTACCAAGATGAATGACTGACACCTTGTAGCACAACAACAACATTCAGGGCTACTACATCCGCGTCGAGCGTCGCACCAACCAGAACCGTCGTGGCTCCAACAACCCCGGCCGCTTCCAAGGCAACGGTCTTACCGTCGCTGGCCCTTCCAACATGGGCGGCAGAGCCCCTTCTACTCCTGCTCGCGAGCAGCGTGGTCCTCTGGCTATCGAGGCCGGTGCCAGCTTCACCCAGGAGGCTGTCCAGAACACTCCCGTACACCAGACCCCCCTCCGCAACGAGATGCACTCTGGCATGGTCCAGACTCAGAACGTCATGCAGCCCACCGTTGTTCAGACCCCTCAGCACCAGAACGGCATGCAAGTCCAGCACGTTCAGCAGATGCCTGCCCAGGCCCAGCAGCAGGTTGGCCCCGTCATGAACCAGATTCCTAACCAGGTTCAGAACATCATGCCCCAGCAGGTTCCTGCTCAGGTCCAGGTCCCCGTTCAGGGACAGATGCAGTTCAACATGGCTCCCCCCATGGCTGCCTCTCCTATGGGCCATGCTCCTGTTGCTCAGATGGGCACCCCCATGGGTCCTCACCCTAACCAGCAGCAGCACATGGGCACTCCCATGGGTCATCACCCTCACCAGCAGATGGGTACTCCCATGGGCCCTCCCCCCGTTCCTCAGATGAACACTCCCATGATGCCCCAGTCTGGTTCCTACATGGGCACTCCCTTCTCCCAGGGTCCCTTCTCTCAGGGTCCCTTCTCTCAGGGTCCCTTCTCTCAGGGTCCTGGTTCGGCCTACGGCTTCATGACCCCTCAGCCTTCCCCTGGCGCTCCCTTCTGGGGCTACGGTCACGGAACTCCTCTCTGGACTCCCTTCCCGGTCGACCCTGCCGCCTTCATGGCTTTCACCAGCCCTGTTCCCCCGGCTCGCTCCAACGGCGTCGCTCCCGCTGGTGCCCAGCTCGAGGCCAACCAGGTGACCCAGTCTGAGCCCGTCATGCCTGACAACGGCCAGTCTAGCATCACCCAGGCCTAGGCCACTTTCTCTATATCGATTGTCAACCATTCCGGTTCCAGTCGTCAGGTTCCAATTGTCGGTTTTCCCACAACATGAATCAATCGTTCGACTAACTTACAAACACTGGCTTATCAATTCGGAAATCCAACAATTTTCGGTTCCAAATCGACTGGGTACCTGACCCAACAGTATTGCTCGACAAGATCTCATCTTTCTTTCCTTCTTTCTTCGTGGTTTACGAACCACAACAAACAAAATTGGTGTTGGGATTTGGTGTGTGGTCAGATGGGATTTTTCTTGTGACACAGGGTAATGGTTGATGGATTCAAAGGTTCGGCAATAGAGAAATGGAAACAGAAATGGAGTCATAGAAGGTTTGGTTTGTGCCAAAGAGCACTTTTTCTACTATTACTCTTGATGTCGGGCCAACTTCATCTACGGTAGTTAGCAATACAGTCTTGAGTAAAAGCTTCTGTGCAGTGAATCCCGTGTCTATCATATTGGCGGCTGCCGAGGTTCGTTTGCGAGCTCAAGGTCTGGCCTACGAGTGTCAATATCCTGCAAGGTCGCTTTCATCTTCGTTTCCGAAGCTATCACGACGACTGAAGAGCCAGGGTGTTGGCTTCTGTGGGTATGGTAGAGCTGGCATTGACCCTACGTGATGTGATGAGACCACAACCGTGGGGCCGTTTTCCACTCGAACTAACCACATGTTTGTTTCAATGAACCGTGCCAAACACCATAGATCTTGAAGAGCTTGAAAACTCCCTGCGGCTTGGAAAGTCGTGATGCGACGGCAGTCTGGCTGAGTTGGGGGTCTCTATGTCGTCAAACAGCCGCAGCACGGGCCATATTTATCCCGGTGAGAAGCTTCAGCTTCACGTACCCTTGTACATCCTCGGAGCTTGAAGGAAGCAACTGAAGATCTCCCAAGTTCGCCGACGAACTATTTCGAGCGTGCCCGACGAAAACCCCAATCTCCCACTCCACAGCAACTTGCAACACTGATTCGCGGTTACCGAGAAAGATCGAAGAAACAAACCCCGCGGTTGGAGGCGCATCACAGACTGAGCTTCGGCTCCAAAAACCACCACACCACCAGTCGGCTTGGGTGCGCCGGCAAAATACCTAAAAGATGCGGGCGACACCATCACTCATGGGCAAGGGCTTCTGGGCCCGGAGTTTGGAGCATTTCCAGCGAAGCGCAACCATCGGTGAGCTTCTCCCGCCCCCAGACCTGCTCATCGACCCTTCTCACTAACCCCTCCGTCGCAGTTTTCAAGGCAGAAGGAATAAAAGGAGCCCAAGGCCCCTACATGCTCCAGGACTTCCGCGCGCCCGACTCGACCGCAGACATCAAACTCCTCTCCGACCGCGAAATCGGCGGCTTCTCCGAGGTCGCCCTCGACTGGGTCCCCTCAACATCCTCCTCCCCGACACAACCACCCTCCGAGAGCACACCACCGACAAGGACGGGCTACGCCCGCTTCCACGGCACGATATCGACCGCCCTACCGAAAGACGACCCCAAGATCCAGCGCACAGGCTTCGCGGCGTGGCGCACGCCGAACCAGCAGCCCACGGTGTTCGGCAAGTCATTATGGGACATTGACCCCTACGTATACCTCGCAATGCGCGTCAAGTCGGACGGGCGCAGCTACTTTATCAACCTGCAGACGGACTCGGTCGTGCCGACGGACCTGCATCAGCACAGGTTATTCGCGAAGCGGCCGGGCGAGTGGGAGACGGTGTTTGTCAAGTGGAACGACTTTGTGCGGACGAACCACGGGTTCGTGGTGGAGCCGCAGACGGAGATGCTGAGGTCCAAGGTCTCGACTGTGGGCGTTGGACTTACGGATCGGAGGCCGGGGCCGTTTGAGCTCTGCATCGAGAGGATATGGGCTACAAATAATGTCGAGGAGGCGGAGGCGGCAGAGGCGGAAGCCGATGCGGCTGCTACGGAGAAGGCTAGGCAGGCGAGGGAAAGTGAGTTGAGGAATAAGCAGGGGCAGAGCATCCGGTGGTCAATTAGGTGATGCGCCAGTACTGCGTATGGTTCCATGAGGTGCTCTTGAGAGCGTGCAAGTATGGAGCTTGCTTGCTCACTTTTAGATCGCCGGCGGAAGCTGGCAGACAGTTTGAGACAGCGACCATTGGATGGCAGACGAGCAGCTCAGAAACAGCTGCGGCGTGCTCGTCGCTGGGTTGCACACTGTAGAGATATTGTGTAAAATACCAATACGAATACCAATGCCCTTGGACCAACTTCGGCCATTTCAATCAGGGCTGGCTGATAATACAGACGATCAGAGAAATTGTCTTGAAAATTCATTCTGTTATTTCACGGAAATGTGCTCCTATGAATATCAATAGGACCATCTCTCGAAATCAACATTTCTTGGAAGAGGATGTCTGATGTCTGTGTTGGTGATTGGTCAAAATGACGATATTATTCGCCGACATTTATGGCCAATCATGCCCCGCCAATGTCACAGTGTGGGCCTTCAAGCATCACTCACGAACTCACTCATCGCATCACGACTGGCTATTGAGTGAAGGAGGAAGGTGCCGAACAGTCGTCCGATCACTGATTCGTACTCGACAGAGGAAGCTGCCGCGTTACTAAGGCACTGGTTCGGCTCTTGCTCAAGGCGGTCCCGTTTGGCGCGGACCCGACGCGCCTCCCGCCTGCACTTGCCTGGGACCTCCAAAACATGGTCCCCCACGACCGTGACGATTCAGTACGAGTTTAGATGAACGCCCCCGAGAATTCGGTCTGACGCGAGACTCAAGCTTCTACGAACTGAAGAGGGCACGCCATGGCGCGCTATCTCACGCCAGCCAAGATTGGCCTTCTCGCCCTCGTCGAGCTCTACACAGACGAACACGTCCCCAGCACAGCAATCATCCCGGTCCTCTCCTTCATCACATCCCATCTTCTCGACCCGGACCCACAGAGTCTGACAACCACCGCAAGCCTAGAAAACCGCTGGAAGAAGGCAGAGAGCACCGTCAGCCTTGTCATCGGCATTAAGGATTTCGAAAGGCTGCTCAGCGCTCACTCCGTCGTCGTCGGTCTGCCCGGGAGGAAACTGTGGGACACGTTTCTTGCAAAACTATGGGACATCAACTCCCTGGATGCACTCCATGAATTTCTCGGCCGACAATCAAAGTGCCTGGTTAAGACGAAAGAGGAGCTGCGCCGGCTTGGTATCGAGAGCGATGCGGCGGCGCAGGAGCAACTAAAACAGTCAGGCGTCACGCTGTCGAGAGACTCGCCTCTGGGGCAGTTCGTCAGGAGGAGTCAGCTCGAGTTCTCGAGACTGCGGTTCCACGACGTGACGCAACTCTGGACAGACTTTGTTCAGTACCGGCAACCCACGGCGGGTTACCTGCGAAGGAGGAATCCGTCCTTTGGACGGCTGAGCTTCGACAATGTGCTCATGACGGGAGACCAAGCGGACTGGGATCCGGAGGGCGTGGCGGCCCTGACATCTGTTGTCTACGGGGACATGGTGTCAAGCGGCACGCCTTCTGCAGTTCCCGTCAGTACAGATGATATTGAGCTCCTGCTAGAGTTTCAAATCGATCAGATGCAGAGTCAGTTCATTGCGTTGAGAAACCCGGAGCCTAGCTGACCAGCCCAGAATTCGGCACACGAATACCGCTCGAACTCCGCAACCAATTTCACGACCTTCTAGGCGACAGCTTTATGGTACCCAGCTTGAGGCATTACTTGAGGTTCGTCTCCTTTATCCTTCCTGCCGCACCCTAGTTGCTAACTTTCGCAGCTTCCTAGACGCGTGGAAATCCGGCGATTATCCCACGGCATTCGACTACCTCCACCAGTACTTTGATTACACAATGCAGAACCGGGACAGAGCATTCTACCAATACGCGCTCATGAACCTGGCCGTGCTTCAGGCAGACTTTGGCTGCTACAAAGAGGCCGTGGCTGCGATGCTCGAGACCGTGTCGACGGCCCGCGAAAATCGCGATATGTCCTGCCTAAACTTCGCCCTCAGCTGGCTCTTCCATTTCGGTATGGCTCATCCAGACTTGGTCAAGGACCTGGAAGCAGACAGTCTGCTTGGTACAGCAAAGGAGAGCCTCGCCTACCTTCGAGTCAAGTCCAAGGAGACGGGAATGTGGATGCTATGGGCGTCAGTATTACTGAGTGAGGCGAAACTCGGCCTCGCAAACGGAGAAAGTGTGGCCACGTCCATCGAGCTCATGGTCCGGAGCTCGCACCTTGTTGTCGAGCGAAACATGAAGAGCATGTTTGGTGGCCAGCTCTCCATTATGACTGCTTTATGGGACAGGATCGGCCTCGCATCACTCTCGGCGATGAATTGCGAAATATTTCTTCGCTGTCATGCGAGGCATTCGACCTTTGAGGATGAGTTGAAGATCACGGCTCGTCTGGCTCAACAGCTTGTGGCAAGGGGAAAATTCGACGAGGCGCTACAAAAGATGGAGACTTTGGACGAAAACTCCTTGCGGGCTTGGAAGCCGAACCAGTACTGGTTCAAGTACAGAGGAATTATCAAGCTGAGGAGAGATCTGCACCACAACAACCTCGATGGCGCGGAGCAGCTCCTCGCCCAACTTTTGCAATCAAAGAAGGACGACCTCGAGGTAGACATGGCCTTCGTCATCGACTTTCTCCACGTTGACTGTCTTATTCGACGGGGCAACCTGCCAGAAGCCTTCTCCAAGGTCGAGCACATGCTCGCGTCGCTCCGGGATGAGAAAAGGGACATCCAGCTCCGCGTGAGGCTCATGCTGCTCAAGGTTCATCTCTATGACAAGTGTGGCCGGCCACAGCGGGGGTTTACCATCGCCATGCGAGCCGCCAGCATGGCTTGGAGATCAAGGCTGGTGGCAAGCTTGTGGCAGGCCATTGGTGCTATCGCCAATATCCTGACGTCGCTGGAAGAGTTCGAGGCTTCCATCGAGCTGCTGAACGCCATCCTCCCACGCAGCCTCGAATGCGATTCTGCAGCCCTGGCGGGACAGCTTTATTCCTTCCTCGCAGACGCGAATATGGGCATGGCGGGTCAGATGACGCCACAGTCGGCGAAGCGGAGAGAATATCTGACTCGAGCCACCGGCGCCATTCAAAAGGCGTTTGACTACTATTCCAGCA
The DNA here is from genome assembly GCA_014705045.1 of Colletotrichum theobromicola. Lineage (NCBI taxonomy): Eukaryota > Fungi > Ascomycota > Sordariomycetes > Glomerellales > Glomerellaceae > Colletotrichum > Colletotrichum theobromicola. The sequence goes on along the minus strand of JABGLZ010000720.1, from coordinate 98,064 downwards.
TTGAAGACATCACACGGCAGTGCGAGATGATGGCCAAGAAGGCGACGATCATGAAGGTGGCGGGAGATAAGGTCCTCGCGGCCGACTACGCCGCCGCGTATGTGGCGTTACGGAAAAGCGCTGCTTCACTCTCGGTATCATAGGCTAAAAACCTGGAGAGCGACTATCAGGATTCAACTGGACGGTACATGAGTAATGCGATGGAGGGGTTTTCTTTAAGAAGGCCGCATCTTTTCGATTGCTGTTACATAGGGAAAATGTACAGAATAGTCTACCCTCCAACAAGCGTGTCCCGAGTCTATGGATCGCTCCCTTCCCGATGCGAGTTCACGCATTCTGGTGCCCGAGTTCTGGCAGTTTAAGCCTTGTCCTTGTTGTGGTAGTTGACGGAGTCGTTCCAGCTGCGGACCACGTTAGCACATTTCCACCGTCATCTCTCGCAGCCCGCCGCATGAGTGATAATACGTACAAGAGGGTCTTGTCGCCGTTACCCCACTGGTAGTTCTTGGTGCGGATGTTCTGGTAGGGGTACTCGACGCGCTCCTCCAGGGGGGGCATGTGAGTCCAGTGCTCCCAGTGCTCGTTCCAGAGGACGTAGGCGTTGGCGCCGGCGAGAGCGAGGGCGGGAATGCAGGCGCTGTATCACACACGCAAATGGTCAGCCTACAATCTCCGTTGCTCAAGGTTTTGTGCCAGGTCCCCCCGATTGGCAAATCCCGCGTGCCGTCGAGTTCGTGATTCATGCCCTCCCACTCCCAATTCGAGTTCCGGCGGTTCCTCCAACGCACATATCCAGCACAAACAGTTTCCTTCGACAGCATAGGGTTTCACTCAACCGGGGAGTCGGTGATCTTCGGGAAGCGGAGGGGGAAGGCATACTAGATGGAGATCTTGCGCCAGAGTTCTGCCCACGTTCGTTAGCACTTCCATATTTCACTCAATGGCTTCCTCCCCTCGGGACCAATTGCCTCCCGTCCCCAACGTCACTCTGTCCTCCTCTCGCAGTCCCGCACAGTAAAGGGGGTCGGGTGGGCATGACGAACCAGTGGTGCCGGCGGCGTGGTGCTTGGCAGCCTCGCGCTCCCTGACGAAGGCGTTCTCGGTGGTGCTGGCGAAGCGGCGCTGGACGGTGGAGCGGGCGGCCGGGGCGCGGACGGCGCTGCGCGCGGCGGCGGAGAAGAGGCGGGCGCTCATGGTTGTGTGTGCGGTGTGGTGGTGGAGGGGAGATTCGATTTTTGACGTCGGTCGTCGGTCGGGGGTGGTGAAGATTGAGGTCGTTGCGGGACGGGAATCAGGTCATGGAGCTCGGTTAGCGGGAACCGGTGGTGGTGATGGCCGGGTTTGTGGCCTGGATTGTTAGGCAGGGATGAAGGAGGGATCTGCTCTCTCTTTTTTTGGTGGGTGGGCGGGCTTTGCGGGATGACTAAATGATGTCAGGTCATTTGCGGAGGAAGTAGGAACTGGGTTGGTTTCCTGGGGCGATGGAGGAGCAAGGCATTTACCACCCCTGCAAACGGTCGAGTGTACCAAAAAGGGAAAGAAAAAGAGCGTAATTCAATTCTGGATCTTAACTTGCATTTTTGGTATTAATGATTCAATGGAAATGCTGTAAAAGACGTCAATTGAGGAATTGAGGCAGCGTTGTAATCGGTCACGTGACACCGCCCCAAGGTCGTGCCGCGTCCATGACGGCAGCGACGGACGTCGCGCGGTCACCCACGACGTGTAAGCGGTCGAGGGCGAAGTTGCTCCAGCCAAAGACCCCGGTCTCACTTCTTTGCATTGGTGAAGCCAGAAGGCGCCAGCATTTGATTCGTGTTCCTCGTTTTTGTCACTCACTCGCCGCTCGCTTCTGCACCTTCTGTGTTGGTCCTTCCATCGACGTCACTCGGCATCTCTGGGGTTTTGATGTTGAAGCGACGTGATACCGGCGTTTGAGCGATACCCATTTGATTTAGATGTTGCACATCTCGGCCTCAAGTGAGCGTCTCGTCGCCATCATGGGGCTTCGCATCGTGACATGGAATGGTGAGTGAACCGCGCATTCAGAGTCCCCTTCAAGTCCGGGTTTTGCTAACTCATCTGTAGTCAACGGCATCAGGTATGAGAACCCGTATGTGCACGCCCATGAGCGGCCAGCCTAACAAACTCCAGAAATCCATTTGGATACCAACCATGGCGGGAGAAACGAACATACCAGGTCCGTCGCACCCCCTCCTTACTTTTCATCCCTCACTGACCCCCCTCGTCTAGGCCATGTTCGACATCCTAGAGGCCGACATTGTGATCATGCAAGAGACCAAGATCCAGCGAAAAGATCTCACAGACGACATGGTCCTCGTTCCCGGCTGGGACGTCTTCTTCAGCCTGCCAAAACATAAGAAAGGTAGCCTCTTTCCAATCACTCTTCCTCTTCTCGCCTCTGACCACACCCAGGCTACTCCGGCGTGGCAATCTACACCCGCAACGCAACCTGCGCCCCCATCCGCGCCGAAGAAGGCATCCTCGGCGTCCTCACCCCGCCAAGCTCCTCCACCCCGTACCGCGACCTGCCCCCGGACCAGCACATCGGCGGGTACCCCCGCGCCGGCCAGCTCTCGTCCGAAGTCGACGACGCGACCCTCGATTCGGAGGGCCGCTGCGTCGTCCTCGAGTTCCCCGCCTTCGTGCTCATCGGCACCTACAGCCCCGCCACCCGCGACTCCTCCCGCGACGACTTCCGCCTCGGCTACCTCAACGCCCTCGACGTGCGCGTGCGCAACCTCGTCGCGCAGGGCAAGGAGGTCATCCTCACGGGCGACCTGAACGTCATCTTCGAGGAGGCGGACACCTGCAACCTGCGCGAGATGCTCCGCAAGGAGGGCATGACGGTCGAGGACTGGAAGCGCATGCCGTCGCGGCGCATCTACAGCCAGCTGGTCTTCGGCGGCAACGTTACCGGGGCGCGGGACGAGGGGCGGGAGAAGCCTGTGCTACACGACCTGACGCGCATCTTCCACCCCACGCGACAGGGCATGTTCACGTGCTGGGACACCAAGCGAAACACCCGCCCGGCCAACAACGGGAGCAGGATAGACTACATCCTCTGCACGTCGGGCATCAAGGACTGGTTCACGGACTCGAACATCCAAGAGGGGCTGATGGGGTCGGATCACTGCCCGGTTTACGCAACCATCGGCGATGTCGTCAGGAAAGACGATAAAGAGGTTCCCATCGTCGATCTGATGAACCCGAGCGACATGTTCCGACAGGGCGCGCGTCTGCGAGAGTGGGCCGCCAAGGACCTCCTCCCCCTCTCCGCGAAGCTCATCCCCGAGTTCGACAAGCGACGAAGTATACGAGACATGTTCATGAAGAAGCCCACCCCAAAACCGACGATTGATACCCCTCCCTCCAGCAGCATCCCCAAAGATACCCCTTCTCAACAGCCGAAGAGCCCCTCATTTCCCAGTATGCCCGACGATCCTCCCTCGCAAACTCCTGCCTCGTCAGACACGAGCAACAAGATACCTCCGAGCGTCCCTGATAGAACGTTACCTCCATCTTCTTCTGCCCCCGCAAAAAGGCAGGCAGAAGCGAAAGACACAAAGCGGTCCCTGAAAAGAACAAAGACGAACGACAACGACTCCAAGACAAACAAGCAGAGCACCCTGACAGGCTTCTTCAAACCCAAGGCCCCGGCTACCAAGCCTACAGCCGCCGCCCACTCAGAGAGCGAGATAATCCCCGATTCCAGCAACAAGAACAATGGTTCCGAGGACCAGTCAAAGGGGAACAAGGCTGCAGAGCCAGTAGCAGGTTCCCTCTCAACGGTACCGGAGGTCCCTGCGGCTGCGGAGTCGCTCACATCGCCCTCGCCTAGCAAACAGCAACAGCCGGCATCAACCCTGGACCTGTCGGCTATCGAAACCTCTGAGAAGGTCTTTGATCCCATCGAGACCAAAGAAGCGTGGTCAAAGTTCAGCCTGGGCAAGAGGGTCGTGCCCAAATGTGAGCACGGCGAGCCCTGTGTCAGTTTCCAGACCAAGAAGCCCGGCATCAATTGTGGTAAGATCTATCCAAGCAACTTCTTCCTCATTCGGAAAACTTAGGCGAAGACTGGGTGTTGTGATTGGTGCAGTGTGTGCTGACGATGCGTCTAGGGAGATCATTCTACGTATGTGCCCGCCCGTTGGGGAAGTCGGGGGTCAAAGAATCGGGGACGGAGTGGAGATGCGGGACGTTCATCTGGAGCAGCGACTGGAAAAAAGATCAGACCTAGTCATCCCCGTGATGTGCAGTCGTGATGGTGGCTACGTATCGAGGATAGTCTTGGCAGTCTGCAGTGGCGAAGAGCATCACGAGAGTGAATCACAGCTCTCTTGGTGGGAAAGTCATGACACTCTAGGTATCGGGCTGGGATAGATGGTCTATGAAGATTATATTTACTGGCTTGCAAATTATAATTACAGAAAAATATTCTTGTTCACGCTGAACATGAGAATACATGGGTTGTGAGTACATTTTCCCTCCATATGCTGACTAAATCAAAACTCTCCGGTTCGCAAGCAGAACTGCCAAGTGGGTTGTGAGTTTGCGAGATCCGGTGATCTCCTAGCGACGGCACGTCTGACCATCGCCGCACAAACGCCCGTTGGTTTCTGTCACGGAGCAACTCTAACCGCAACTTGCGGGAAGGGCGTTGCTGGCCAGAGGCGGGGCTGTCTTTTGGGTCATGCCGACCAGGTAGAGGTGGAAGCCAGCTGCACAAGGGGGCGAGCTTCTCGGGCTCCTCTGGGCGCTGGTGCCGTCGGAATGGGATACAAAGACAACCCAATGTCGTCTAGTTGCGCGGACATTGGTTCCGCTCTGTGGCTGATGCTACAGCGACTTGTCGCAGTCCGTAGGTGTACCTCATACTCCTTCGTCTTGAGCTGACAAGTCGGCGTGCTGATAGTGTTGTCGTGTTCGGGTAGGAGGAGACTTCTACCTCATCGCCGCTGCTAAGCTGGCTTTCTTGCTCTGGCCACTGGGTTTCCGATGGCGCTTCTCAGAAGGCTTGCGTGGGGTGTAACGGTAGTCGGGATACATCATCAGGAGGCGCTCCTTGTGCATCTTTGCAAGTTCGGTATATTTCTGGCGCACGGCTGGCGATTCGCTATTCCATTTCTTGCCCAAGCTAATGGCTGTTGTTGGTCAGTACCCGTTTTCGATGGGAGTCAAGTCAAGGTGCTCACAAATATCGTTATTGCTGAGGTGACTATTTTCCTGCTTCATGATTGCATGGCGATCTTTTCGGTAGAGAATGAAGGCATTGGGGGGTCGAGGAACCTTGATCTTGCAGACTGGCTCTGGGCTCTCGGTGCAATGAGCACCAGCTTCTGAACCAGAAGCGTCCTCAAGGAAATGGCTTGGTGGTCGCTGGACGACGATGGCGATGCCGTTGACTGAGACGATCATGTGGGGGCCAGAAACGAACTTCTCGCAGGGCCCAAGGACCCATCTGTCCGCGTTGCCATCCATGCCATCCTTTGCCCACATGACAGGCTTCCTGAATATCCGGCTGCAGCTTATTGTTAGATGCGTTCTGACCTGTCGCTTGAAGGAATTGAGGCTGAAGGTAGACCAACCCCACATAGAAGGCCATGAATGCTTGCCCATCCTGACCAAGGCCGAGGTAATCCTTTTGCGAGACAGAAATAACGGACTGGAAGCTGTTGAGCTGAAGGTCCAGTGTCTCCTTTGCGATCTGTAGAATATCATGTTGTAACCGAGAAGGATCCATGCAGCCGGCAATGGTCTGGCCGGGATTGAAGTCGTGGAATGACATGGCGAGCTGACGAGGCGGTGTAAGACAGACAGGATGCGGGGTTGAAGTTGGCGCAGATGTTCTTGGAATTATGGGTGTGGGAAGTGGTGTGTGTAGATGAAAGGATGAATCGTGAGATCGAGACAAGATCTTCCCAAGTCGAGACGGGGTGTCGGGCAAGATATACTGGCGAGAAGGTGCTAATCACAAACGAGGCAACGGTAGTCCGAGACAACGTTGGGGGAGAGACATGAGGGTGCGAGAGGCAAGATACGACGCAGTGCAAATCGCATATGGAAAGGCTCGTTCATGGAAGGGTCCTAAATTTGGGGAAGGCACCCCTCATCACAGATCACTCCATGCTCATAGAACACAGACCGCAATGCCTCAGGACGACGGACGAGGGACGGGTTGGCGAGAGTGCCCAGCTTTTTGGTGTGGGGCGGTGTCTTAAACCAGAAAGCACTGCAGGGGATCCATCTTGCCGTGGCAGGTCTGGCTGGCCATGGCAAGGTCCGGTTACATGATGTGTCTGGGGCCCAGTCCTGGACTCTTGGAGGGCAGAAGTAGAGGAAGGGCCAGGGCAAGGGCAAGGGTCAGGGCCAGATGAGGAGGGACCTAAGCCGGCAGCCCTGGACGAGAACGTGGAGGTGCATCGAAGTCCGACAGTCAGTGTCCTGTGGTATCTGCATCTACTTTCCCTTCCTTGGCTTCCTTTCACTGTAGGCGAAACCACGACCCTGCACTGTACACTTCATGTTTGTCCCTACGACGCGGCGACGCCTGTCTCCAAGTAGTTAGACGGGGGCAAAAGGGCAGGGAGATACTTTGCTGGATCACGGCCCGAGATGCAGGTACCTCGCACCGGTTTGGGGAGAAGAAGCAAATCCGCCTAGCTGTCATGGCAGGTTGAAGGAGATTCTCAACGGCCGCTTACGTCTCCATGCAACCATGCAGTTTTGAGTCGACCATCATCCACCGGCACTGCTAGCTGCAGTCGTTCCTCGCTACCGTCGTCTTGGCTTCCTGTCGCGGGCATAGGTAGCTGAGCTTCCTGGATCCTTCGGGTATAAAACCTTTCTTCGGTTTTATCTCCCGTACACGCCTAACCCCCAAAGCTAACCGGTTAGGAACCACATCATTTCCTCATTATCGCGCCAAAACATCGTGCGTAGCTTCATACACATTGAAAAAGTATTTTAGCAGAACAAATGGTATAGAAGGGATGGCAATATCAGCAGCAATCCATGATACGTTACCTTGCCTTCAGTGCGATGCGATGGTGCATGTTTGGATGAGCAGACCAGGCATGGATGATGTGCGAGGAAAATAGAACAGCTAATGACGGTTTGGGCATCTGTTAACGAGTCTTGCTCCTGGGTGCACACTATGGGCTGTGCTCTCTGAGCTCTCAGCACATTTGGGTGGAAAATAGCAACCAACAGAGGCACACCAATCCACTGGCCTTTTTGCTGCACCTCTGATGTGGTTGGTGTTGGGACATGGTGTTGGAAGGCAGCAGTGCCAGGCTCCAGCACCGTTTGCACCAACACCAGCATCCACATGGGCGCCGGGCGAGGAAAAAAACAAAAGATATTAGTCTACCAGTCGAGGACCACGACAGTGCTGCATGCTGCCCTGTGCAAAGAGGAGGCATGTTAGTTCTGACGCATGATGGATTCATGGTTGCAGCGGTGGCTATCTCAACCCTAAAATCCGGGATCAATGACATCGCCCGAGCTTCTCTGTGGGTGTTCCTGCATTTTTTGTTGTTTTCGTAAATCAACGTATCACAACCTCAAGCCGTGCGAGGTTCAGGGTTGGCTTTACGAAGTTTACACCAAGTTGCTGTTGAGTTGATGTTTTCGAGAAGTTTTCCTGACAGACATCTTGCTCGGACTCACACCTCCAAGGTACATTCAACATTTTCTCCGGATTCCAGATTGGTTAGATCAGTAAGGCTGCGACGAAGAAGGAATAGATCTGGTGCCCACATTTCTGTTTTCTTTTCTTCTTCATTTCTCCAAAAACCTTTCCCCAAAAATACTTTTGCCGGATGTCATCGCGACGCTGTTTTCGGTCAAGGGTCTTTTGTTACATTTCACGAGCGGTGGACCTTCTTGTTTTTTCCGTCTCTCTTCATTTTCACCCTTCAGGACGTCTCAACCTTTTTCCATTCTCCCAGCATATCTTCGGACTGGCCCCTATCCGACCTTTTTTCCCGTTTGTACGATAGCCTCTTGTTCATCCCTTTCTTACAACCATTTGCACCACGTTTTTTCAGCCAACGGCTGACACAATTTTTTATTTGACTTTTTCCGCCACTGCACTCCAACATGTCTCGGGACGAAGAGATTACACCAAGCGAAAGTTCAGGCATCTTGAGGGCACAGGCGATGAATGAAGTTTTACCACGTCGCGATCTCGATATGTTCACGACCTCGCGCATGTTTCCTGAAGGGGATTGGGTTCTTTCAGAAGTCGGGCGCCCTCATCAGTTCCAAGCAGCCTACTGCGTTCCAAATCAGCGAGGACATCTGGTTCCTGCGCCTATGCCTCCAGTCAACATTTCGGCAGTTACCAGCGAAGAGGAAATCTACAACCACTGCACCGTCTATCAATTTGCCCCCGGTTAGTTACACCATCATCATCATCACTCGGGGACCATGGCTGACACACACACCAGCATATCAAAGCCGGGGTGACACAGCACTTTACGGCGCTTCCAACACAGCCAGCCACCAACGGCAACAGCATCTCGGTCGCGGGTTGGCGGCAACCAACGGCGACTACCAGCAATTGCCGCCTCATTCCCAACCTGGCGATCAGTATCGACTCGACGCAGAAAAGAAGGATCCCTTCATTCAATCGGGTGATGCAAGTGGTTTCTTCGCGATTCCTCCCTCTTACGCATCCGCCACGGCCGCCCATCTGCATGCACCTCGTGCGGACAAAGAAACGGATTTGCCGCCCGCTCCGATGCACGGCCAGAATTTCGTCAGCTTCTCGGAGGAAAGTATCGTTGGCGAATTCCAGGCGCATCCATCAATAGGGGCGGGCTCCTTTGCCAGCACTGTCTACAACGACTCCTTCCGTCACAGCCCAGAATCCGAAGAGTTGCACGGCTTTGAATCTTTTACATCACAAGACTTCTCTGCTGCCAATATTCATGGCCAGGCAATGATTGCGAGCGACTCGTTTGACATGGGGTTTGCCCCTCCGATGACGACGCACCTCCACGAGCTGGCTCTGGACGACATTTTCCCCACAGGCAACGGATCTCGCAGGCATGGTCAGGGCCACGACGACGACGAAGATGCACACGGGGAGAGCGAGATGATTCCCGTCAAGGCGCAGAGGTAATCTCGTCTTCCCAATCAATTGTTTTTTGACTCGAGCAATAAACAAAAGTGGTGGTAAACTTTTTTTTTCATTTTTTTTTTCATTTTTACCTAAGTTGTGTGGTTGGGTGCAATCATTTGTAATTTTGGGCAAACATGTTTCAACTTGGGCATAGTTTGGTCATGAACAAGGTCAGCGCGCTTGATGTTTTCTGCCAAAATCATCTGGGAGGGCCTGAAATGGCAGCTTGTCTTCAGCAAAACTTGGCTCTGTCGACTGGGGGTATGATTGCAGGACATTCGACCTCAACTTCTGGAAGGTGGAGTTGGTAGGGGGTTTGGATCGCTGTGCATTCCTGCGTGATCAATTAGCATTTTTGGGCATCTTTCTGGCAATCTTCTGGATTAGACGCTAGATAGAAAGCAGTCGAAAGATGAGAGGAAAATGACAGATACTTTCCTCACTCCAGCATACTTGCAACCTCCCCTCCCCCTGCCTCAGTGCGGCGAAGCGCGAAGCGGGCCACTTGACGTGAGTGTTGCTGGCAGGGCTTGAAGAGCCATGTGAGTGTCGCTGGCAAACATGCTTGACGAATCAAATCTTGGCTTCAAATCATGGGACACGTATGATTGGGTACCGAGAGACTGGTTGCGAAAGCAAACAAACGTTGTAACCCTCAAGAGCAGCAGGACCCTCGTCGTCGAGATTAGCATCTAGACCAAGCCGAATTAGATCAGCCTCTTGCGCTTAGCGGTAGCAAGACCCCTGTCAATGCCCCACATTCCATCCGAACTGGGCTCCTCTTGGCCCCATTTCTCCGATCTGAAGGGCTCCACGGTTCCCCCCTCCTTTCTCCAAATCTTTGACATGTCTCATCTGCGAAAAAGAAATGGGAGAAGGGCCGCGAAACAACAGCACACTTTCTTTGCGCAAGAACACAGACGAGAGGAACATCATTGCGCCCCTCGTATCTGCTTGAGACGTGCGCTTGGTGTGGTGGATACCCCCCCAAACTCATGCAGGAGAAGCTGCCCGTCTTCGAAGCCCACTTTCAAAAGCCACCAATACCGAACCAGCGCAAGCAAACAACATTGCCGCTTTGAGCAAGATCGACGCCTGGGTCCTGGCACTTTCGAGGGAGGACTGCCTCCACCGCCAGGGATGCCGACCCAGGGGCACCGCAGTCGTCTCTTTGAGAAATGGGCTGTTCAGAGTCTTGTTGGCTATGCTGGGGCTGTCTGAGCAAGCTGCTCTGCTTCTTGAGGCATCCCATCCAATCTGAGATGTGTGGTGGAGAGCATCGCCCCTGCCATCACTTCACGCGCTCCAGGGTTGGACGCGGAAACCTGGCCCTGCAGCTCTTGGTCCCCGTGGTCGCCGATGTTCCCACTTGATCTCCAACACTTGGGTTGTCTTCATCAGGCGGAGCAAAGAAGGCGCCATCGTCACCGTTGCAGCCTTCCCTCTTCGATCAGACGTACATGGCCGTTGACTTTCTCTCCCCCCCGCCTTCTCCAAATTGCGACACCCTTCTGCAGCTGCGGCAGGAGCTGGCTGCTAGGGCTCGACAACGTGTCCCCCTTGTGATCATCGCGGCACCTGCCAGCCTATTTTTGACCATGTCAGGAAAGAAGGGAGGCCTTCACCGACCTTGCCGACATCATCGCCAAGAATCTAGAAGACGCCGCTCGACACCCATCGACCCATGCCCCACGCAATCTGTCCAGCATCTTCGACTCATCGACACTCTTCATCCTGTACGCTTCTACCGACCAATCATTACCGCTTTGGACTGCCGCTGCTGCTCCCCCGTATTGGTGAGAAATGATCCGAGCCTGCGGTCCTCCCTGACCGCCTGGTAACGGCCCCCAAGGAACACGCCTGGAGGTCCAGGGGTACGAACGTAACAGGGACCGCTTTGGGATTCCCATCTTCACAGGCAACGATGCCCCGGGTCACTCCGCAAAACGACTGCCATCAACTATCGGCGTCTAATTTCCGGTCGCCAAGTGACTGTAAAGGACAGCGTTGCCCGCCTTCTGGAAGTCACCGCCCGGTCCAATCAGCCATATCCTGGCACTCGATCTTACACCTGGTCTCCAGCACAGACGTACGGCCGTAAGGCAACAGGGGACCGATGCTCGGTGGGAACAGGACATATTGGATCAGGCCGTCAGCCTGGAGAGCACTGTCGTGACGGCCTGGCGTTTCCCGCGCTAGCTGGAGCTACTGTGTGGTAGCCCCATGGGGGTTTCACCTTCTTCCCATCTCCCGAATACCACGACTTGGCTCACAAAGCCTTAAGGTTACGAAGGCGGTCAAAACTAGGGGCTCGGGCTATCCAGTTGACGAACCAGTAAAACAGCAGATG
>JABGLZ010000720.1:57745-86438 GCA_014705045.1 Colletotrichum theobromicola | reverse complement strand
CTAAAGTGACCGATCCAGGGCTCGACAGGTCAGGCGTGTGCTGGGAATGATAGACGAGGTGACTACACAATGCAACAAGTTGGTTGTCATCACAAATTTTTACCAGCGGGCGCAGAGACTTGTCGCTAATGACCAACAGGTTGGCGCGGGACGCGCGCTTTTCAGCGGCCTTGCATGAAATGTATTGTGTATCCAATACGATAACTCACGAGCCTTTCGAGTGAGTATCAGCAAGCGAGCAAGTGCAGGGTATTGCCGAGAAGGTGGCGGAAAAGCGCGAATATCGATAATGGGGCGATTGGTGAGATATACGATCGCGCTTGGGATCTCATGATCTTGTAGTGGCCTATTTACGTGTGGTGGCACAAAGGTTCGTTTGTTACGAAGTCCAAGTACAGGCAGCAGCAGTACAGGCGCTCAAAACCCCTGCGGGCACTGGTCGTCAACGACCCCTGCAACGACCTGTCATCTGCGCTTCAGAACCCATGTCTTCGTTCCGAATCTGACCACCAGCAGGCTCCCTTCGTCACATAACCTTCTCCGACACCTCGCGTCAACCCTGTCTCGAATGGCCTATCATTTGGTCCGACCTACTTGCTTTCTCTTCTGGCTAGTGTCCACTTCGTACCAATATCGTACAAGGCAGAATACCCGGGAGCAGGGAGAAAACGAGTGGGCTAGGACCAGAACATGCCGAGAAGACATGAAAGAGAGACCATCCATGGACCCGCTAATGCCACCATACTCGTCTCAGCCAAGCCTGACGTCTTGAAATTACTGACAGAGCGAGGAGAAGCGGCTCATGTCTGACGATAGTGATGCCCTTCTTCGTTAGCACCCCGGCATTCCTTGCCGCTTCCTTCAGAAATTGTTCGCCATGTCGTCCACCATGCCTTGCAGCCCGCCTCCTTGGCAAAAGAAGGCTCTTGATTCCGAGCCAATCGATCACCACCCGCGTAAGCCACAATGACTGACAGGAGCCCCTTACAATTGCAACAACATCACACAAGGATGATCGGACCCCTGATGGCTTTTTCAACGGTGTTCACGTCTAGAGCTAAACGCTGGAGTCAGCTACTGACGATGCAAGGACGCAATCAGCTAGAGATACAGAAATCACGCATGGGCAGGTCTCGATTCTCAGATCTCATCGGAGTCTCTGGGTGAACCGGGGTTGGAGGAGGTGCTCGAGCCCACACTCGGAGATGCACGTCGTCCAGACGGCAGCCTCTGAGAAGTCTGAGTGGACGCAACGTCCCGCTACTCACTTGACTCTGATCTAGTAGTCCAGTCTGGACCCTTAAAGTCAACGCTCGTGGGCACGGTAATCCCGAACAACGAGATTAGTCGCCTGCCGTTGCCATTTTGGATCTCTTGTATCTCTGTGTCTTTCTCTCAAATGACAAAGGGCAGCAGCTTTGATCATAAGGAGGGTCCAGGCCGGAGAGTATATCCGACAGGTGACCCATCTGACACCGCGGAGAAACACACCATACAAATTTTGTATGGGCTCGACCTCCGGGGTGAGGTTGACGAAACCGCGTTCTTCGGAGGACCGGACCCCGCCCCGGGTGGCTTTTTGTAAGACACTTTGACTCAACGCGGGACCTCGGGCGACTCAGATCTGAGTCAAATGTCTCAGAGCCCTTTCGACCTTTTGTTGACGGAAAGAGTTTGGTCTCCTCCAGCAGCTGAGACCAGACCCGTCCAGGAGATAAGCCAGCAGATGCGAGGGCGGATGCGAAGGCGGACGCGAGGGAAGGACCGGCGCGAGAGAACATCACGGCATTTCGTGATTCATAGTGACAACTGAGCCCTATATGATTGGTAGGTAACAGATGATGGTGCCGCCTTCGGGCCATACTAGTACGTCAGCTGGCGTTCTCGCGTGCCTCCCACGACCCGCGCAACCGCTTTTGTTGTGCCCCTGGCGGAGGCGGAAGCGGGAGATGACAGATCAAGACATGTCGTCGGATTTCACTTTGGAGCCGCTGCGACGCTTGGATGCGAAGCTGCTGTGACACGGGTACCTGCTGCTTCGACGTAAAATGCTCCATAATCCCGCGGGTGCTCGCATATCCCGTATCAACCATCACAGTAGCAACATGGCGACAGCAACCTGGGAAAAATTTCTCTCTTTGAGATGGAAATTATGACGTATCTCCTCTCTTAATATTGATCATTCATCAAAATTTAGCCATCTTATCAGAATATACTGCCAAAATTGACCCATCGCTCGGGCACATTCCGTTCTTTCCAACACAGTGCAGCACTCTTACTCGTCAAAAGCCGAATCACCTCCTGGAGTCTTTGGAATCTTCCCAAACGCCAACAAAATACCAAAAAGCCACATCATCACGCCTCTACTTGGAAAAAGAAAAGCTCTCGGACTCAGATCCGAATCGCCTCGGCAACTGCACCCGACGGACCCAACTCCGACAACGCTTCCCCCAAACCCGCCCCCGTCCAGCCTCCGCCCTTTCACGACTTACGCTCCAGACCCCTCAGAACGCCGGACGTGTTCCTATTACCGGGCTTTCGGACGTCGAGGCGTTCTTGCTAAAGTAAATACCCGTGAGGTGACCTACGGTCGTTGAGGGAACTAGCCAGGGCTGGATCGTGAAAGGGGCGTTTTCCGTTTTCATGTCTAGCTCATCGTCATGTCAGCGCTACGGAGCGGAGAGGGGATGGCGGGAGGCGGAGGGAGATAACAAGCCACAAGCGAGAGAGACAAGAGGGACCGGCTAACGGGTAGGCAGGTGGGCACGCAGATGAGGTAAACTCAGCCAAAGAAATTTCATCAAATTTTCTCCGCCCTTTCCACGCTGAGTAAATGCTCGCGCGCGGGGACATTGGGTGTGAAAGTAGAGCTAGCTAATAAACAACGGTTACCAACGAATGCTACCAAGTGCCCGCCGCCGCCAATCCGCCACAATGTTTTTGTTGTGTGAAGCTGAATCAAATGGGAATACACACGAATGGCTCCGCTCTCGGGGAGCGGCCGACAATCTCCATCGCCGGGAAGCCCCCCCTGACGGCGGAAGATTTATCCGTCGTGTAAGTGGACTGACTATCATAGCCAGCGCGACTTCTACTCTTCCTGGTAGGAAATCTTGCGCATCTCTCCTAGCCTGTGTCGTGCCGCCGACAGGGCATTCTCAAGCTGCAGAATCTCGACCTAGTAGTAGCGCAACGCGTCAGCACAATCATCCCTTTCAATTGCCAAGAAAAAGCCTCGTCTGCCAAGAAGGCAACGATGCCGAGTGATAAACGTACCTGCTGCTCCATCTCCCGGACCTTGAACTCGTGAGCACCGAGCTTGGAGTAGTCGACCGCCTCGTCCTCCTCGTTGCGGTCCTTGATGATGCTCTGCACCTGGCGCACGAGCGCTCTGCAGGCGGCGCCGACGGCCTTGGAAGCCTGCTCGAGGTTCTCCTGACTCTTGGACATGAAGCCAGCCTTGACTCTGCTGGCGGCGACAAGCTGCGCCGTGGACGCCGCCACGTCGTTGGAAGCCACGATGAGCTGCTCGGGGCTGTTGCGGTTCGAGAGCACGCCGTCTGCGGTCTCGATGAGGGTGTTGGTCGATGTCGCGACGGCCTTGGCTGCCGAAATGAGACCTTCCGTCCACCTGTTGTTCTTCTTGTAGAAGGCGGTACGTGATGAAGAGCCGCGACCGGCCTGGACGATCTCCTGCTGAGTCGCCGTGGCAGCCTTAATGAGCTGGGCGATGGCGTTCGTAATGGCCATAGCGGCGTCCAAGATCGTGTCGTGGACCTTGAGCTCGTAAGTGGAGTAGCCGTCGCGAGGCTTGTTCTTGAGCTTGGCCAAGCGAGCTGCGGCGGCAGCGATGGCGTCGGCAGCCTTGCTGAGCTCCTGGTCGACAATGTCGCCGAGATCGCCCTTGCCCGCAAGCTTACCGGCATTGGGAGCAAAGGTCTCGACGAGCTTGTTGAGCTTCTGCAGGTTCATCTGCACCTCATTGTTGCTGTTGATGACAACATCGGTCTTCTGGATAGGATCCATGCCCTCCAAACGGAAGCTCTGGAGACCGCGGAAGAACTTAACGGTTGACATGGCAGACTGGCGAGTGCCGTTCATCAAGGAGTCGCCCTTCTTCTCATCCGTAGCCAAGCGAGTGATACCCTTGGCGTTGGTGCAGACATCTGCGACGGCACCGGCGAAGACGTTGATGGTCTTGATTAACTCGGCATGAGTGGCATTAGGGCCGTCAGCAATGAAGTTGTTGAATGCCGTGGCAAACTCCATGGCACTGGAAGAGGCCTTCTCGATCTGGGACAGAACGTACGATGGCGAGGCGTTCTGGTTTCCTGCCTGCATCGTGGAGTCCAATTCGTACAGTGCGTCGTCCACTCTCTGCACACCCGACTGCAGCACTGAGTCGATGATGTCGTTGATCTTGTCCAGATTGGCCATGATCAGGGCATCAATCTGTCCGTCGATAACCTGATCCGTATCACCCTGGTTAAGCTTCAGCTCGTTGAGCTCAATAAGCGTCTGGTCCATGCCGGCCTTGTAAACCTCGAGCTCCTCCTCCTTGTCACGGAGAAGCTGCTCCAGATCGCTGCTGCCATCCCTGAGCTTAGCCTGCGCATCATCCAGAGCACGAGACTTCAGACGCAAAGCCTCCTCAAGGTCGGCCATCTCGCGGTTGTACTTAGACAACATGGTTGAGAGCTCGTTGCCCTTGCTTCTCTCGATATTGTCGGCCCGATCCATGGCCATGCGGAGCTCGCGCTTGAGCTTCTCGAGCTCATCCTTGTTGGCCCCTGAAAGGCGATCCTTGTCGTGGAGCGCGCGATCTCTCTCTCTGATCATATCCGCGAGTTCAAGGTTCTTGGTCTTGATCTCACGTTCCAGCTTCTCCCTGCGCTCAATAGCCTCTTGCGCAGATGCTGCCTTCAACTGAACAGACTTGAACTTTTGAAGGAGGTCCAAGTGCTCGTGGCGAAGCTGGGAGTAGAGCTTTGCCAGGGCCTCGTATTTCGTGCGCCATGTGTTAACCTGCTCTTGCAGAGCCCGAACCTGATCATCCTTGCTAGCAATTTGCTGGCCGAAATGTCCTTGGATCTGAGAAAGCTCGCTCTCCAACGCCTTCACCCTCTGGTCGTACTGCTGCAGCATGAGCTGATCTCGCTCATACTGAGCTCGAGCATTAAAGTTCTCCTGCTCCAACTCCGCAAGTCTACCCTGCGTCTGGTACTGGAGTTGCTGCTGCATGAGCGCCTCCTGTTCGCGACGCTGCTGCTCAGCCAACCTCCGCTGCTGCTCCTCAAAGTCGCGCTGCGCTTGCTCCTGAGCCGCCATCTGCATGGCCTGCTGCTGTCGTGCCTGCTCCTCCAGCACCCTTTGCTGCTCTTCATATTCGCGGTTTTGACGCTCCAATTCGTTCTTCCAGAACTCAGAGATATCATCCGGCTCTTGCGACTTCGGCTCAGGGGGCGGCGTCGGGCGTCTCTCAATCTCCTGTTTCGGTCGGGCGGGCAGCGCGGGCGCCTCGTCGTCCTCCGCCAGCAGATTAGGCGGATCCTGCGGCAGCTTAGGAATCGTGATCAAGCTGGTCAGGTATCGGAGGTTCGAGCATTCGTAGTAAAACTTAACGAGACGGTAGTGTTGAGCATCGTATCGTTCACGCAGGGGTTGGAGCACATCGGCGTCGCCGGTTGCTACGAAAATCAGTCTAACCGTTCATTACTTCCAACGGGCAAGGGGATGCGGAACTCACTGGAGTGCATGGCGCGCAGCATGCTTGTGATAAACTTGTAAATACCGTAGCTCTCCTGCACCAAGGGCACGAGAGCGGAGATGCGACACTCGTTATTCCCAACATGGCGGAAGTGGGAGAAGATTAGCTTCTGGAATTGCTCAATCTTGTCCTGGAGGGTCATTAGGTCGGTGATCGTCTCGTAGCCTTCGTTCGGATCGTTGATGGCCTTGAGACTGAGGTACTCCTCGTACTCGAAGGTGCCGTTGAATTCCGGGTGCTGCTGGTGGAAAGAAAGCTTGGCCAGGAGATAGTACACATATTCCCGGATCAGAGGCCCATATCCTCGCACGCCTTCTCCGCCCATCCCGCGGTTCAAGCTGTCAATCCACCCTCTCTGTGCCATGGCTTCTCTCAGGGTATTAGGGTGTCCTTCCTGGAGGACTTTGTGCAAGGTAATCAGGGCCTTAAACGTCTGGACCTCGTCGGCGAGAATAGGCTGGCTGCAGTGCAGTATTGTCAGCGTTTGCGTCTCCGTTGCGAGCGCATTCACCTACACCTTGATTCCGGCCCAGAAGGCCTGGGAGGAGCGATGGTCCCATGTGTAGACAATGCAGCTTCGGACATGTTTTCTCTTCGGCGCAGTCTCGTCGGGGTTCGTGGCCTTCTTAATGTTGATCGCCAACTCCTGGTCGGTCCTGGGGAAGTGTCAGCGCACCGTCGCCGCGAAACCAAGCAAGGCATTGAGGTGAGAATGAAGGAATTCGACGGACTTGGTATGTCTAGTATCAGGCACGGCAGCCATCTTGTCGGTTTTGTACGCGCGCGAAGGCGGAACTCGTGGGGGGTGGTTGACGCTGGTATTCTAATCGAATGGTCCGAGGATATGACGTCTCCCAAACGTTTAAAAGGGGACAGCTCCACGTGCAATGCTGCCTGACGGTCGCAGGAGGACCAATCTACAGGATGCAGTGACTAACGAGAGAATCGTGAGAAGAAATCGTCAGCGACTTCCGTGCCGAGTGGAAGAGGGAGGCGGGAAGAGTCGTCAGCGGTGACAAAGCTCTAGAACGTATGGCAGCTCGAGTGTGGCTGGGTTCTGCAATATGCGCAAGCTCCGGCGATAGTAGCGCCAAGACGATCCCGTAGGTTGCGATTCGGCTCGGTTCCAGTCGGGTTGGGCATAAAATCATGGAACAACACTAATCCGGGCCAAATGTCAGTGACACGGGCTGTCACTTTACCGCTGCCACAGAGGGGCCAGGTACCTAAGCTCCGGACTGATGCCTGATCTGATGACGATAATGGTGGGGTAAAGCGATCAGAGTTGGCCCCAAGAGGTCCCTGCGGCACTGCCCGGACTACTAATTGCGATGCACACTGACAGGCCTCTAAGATGTGTCTCTCGACAATTCTGTCAAGCGAAGTGATGAACTACAGTTGGAATGAGGCAAGAGAAATGCAAGCAATTATGGAAACTTTTGTGCAACGACTCCGGCTCAGTCCTTCGACACACGATTACAACAGCGCATTGCATGTATCAAGAATAAACTCATGACTCTAATCGAGGGGATGAACTCAGCTACAGTGCAAATGCGGATGCGCTAGGAATCGCCCCTCGCATGAGTTGCTCGAACGCATTAAATTCTGACCCAGACTAGACCCGGAGCCAATTGGCTGTTCCCACACGGTGGGCATATATAAGCTTGTGATGGAACAATTTTGACCGTTACTCATGCAATGCCGGCCCCGAACTCTGTTGATTGGTGCTGTATCGGGTTCGGGAGTGCATCGTTTAGACCATAAGAGAGCCCGTGGCCAACCCACACGACGTAGGATTCGGAGGGATGTTTGGGATGACAGCTGAAGCTTTGGACTTTGTCATCACACTTCAACAATTGCATAGAGCGTACAAGGTCATGTTCTTCAATTGATCCAGGGTATCATGAAGCCCGGCGAGAACCTGGGCCATCTATTTTGCCTGTCAACCAAACAGGCGCACTGGATTGACAGTGGTTCCCTCAATAACACAAAACACCACGACACCGGACCTGTACCGTGCTTCCAACCCGGAGGACGACCCCGAGGCACGGCGGCAAGGACGCATGGGGGGGCCAACGGGTCTCACTGGTAGCATCTCGGCATGCAGGCACACGATGAAATGTCATTGGTTTCTTTTTTCCATTCCCTATGAACGTTGCCGAAAACGTGATGCCTTTCCATGCTAGAATTCTTTCCGTTCCTCACGTAAACACCCCATGCAAAAGAAGAACTGCCAAACCCCCACAAAGACACTCTTAAATCGTCGTCTCGTAAGGAAGGGGGGTGACGGTCTCGGGCTTGTTCTCCTTGAAGGAGACGGTGCGAGCGTCGCGGGGAAGAGCGGGGAGACGCTTGAGCTGGACGGGCTTGCCCTCGGCCTGGGCCTTCTTCTTCAGGGAAGCGTTCTCCTTGACGCGGCGGAGGAAGTCGTCTCTGGAGCGGGAGGGGTGGATGTGCTCGATGCGGAGGTTGATGCGCTTCTCGATGTAGCGGTGCTTGACCTTCTTGTAGATGATGACACCGACAGCGGACTTGGTGACGTTGTAGATGACACCAGTCTTGCCGTGGTAGACCTTGTGAGGCATACTGTAGAACCATCCTGTCAATCTTCTGTTTTGCGCACACACACACAAGACCCTGGACACCACAGCACACACACAAGACCACAATTTCGGCCAACTTCAAAGTTTCCTCGATTGCGCCGTGTTTCGTGCCATTGCAGTTCCCAGGTCGGGCGGGTTCGTTGCTTACCCCTTCTGGACGGCACCGTTCGCCTTAATGTCGACAATGTCGCCAACACGGTACTCGCGGAGGTACGTGGAGAGCTTGATCATACCCTTCTCACGGAAGTTTCTAGAGAACGCATACTGCAAACGAACCGTCAGCAATCCGCCCGCAATGTCGAAAAATCGTTGGAATCGTCAAACATACACGCGTTCCCGCGCGAAGACCCGCTGGGTGACCCATTTTGCCGGTGTTGTGTCGTTAAGGGCGGTTGGTGAAGGTTAGTTGTCGTCGAGGTCCTGAGGAGATCGCGAAAAAAAAACTCCAGGCAAAATTTCGCATTCGGCGGCCGTCGTGTGGGAGCTGTTTCCCGAGGGCCTGGGGGCGCGCACTTTCCTTAGGGCACCTGGGTCCACCACGTGACCCATCATCCCCAATTGGGTAAGGCCTGAGATCGGGCTCCACCCCAAGCGAGCCCTGTCCCACGGCCTTTCTAGCCCACCTACGAATTTCACGGTCTGCCTTGACACTTTTTTTTTCCTCTTCGTGTATCGAACGACAACGACAACGAGGAAAATCGACGGGTCGGCAAGATGGCTCCGTAAGTTGCTGGCGATGGTGATGGCGCATTGCAATTCGACTTGCTGACGATGATTGCGCAACAGTCTCACTTACTCCAAGACCTCCAAGGTCCCCCGTCGCCCCTTCGAGGCCGCCCGATTGTCAGTATTCTCCGGCCACTGAACTTGAGCTTGCTCGGTTTACGTCGTGAATTTCGAAAACTGACTTCGACATAACAGGGACTCCGAGCTTAAGCTCGTGGGCGAGTACGGTCTCCGCAACAAGCGTGAGGTCTGGCGTGTCCAGCTTACCCTCTCCAAGATTCGTCGTGCTGCCCGGTACGTGTTGCCCTTGGTGGTTGCGCATGTGAACACATGTTGCGCCTTTGATATGGGTGGGCCAAAATTTCCGCTAACACCCATCACAGTCAGCTCTTGACCCTTGACGAGAAGGACCCCAAGCGCCTCTTCGAGGGTAACGCCCTGATTCGCCGTCTCGTGCGTGTCGGTGTCCTCGACGAGTCCCGCATGAAGCTCGATTACGTCCTTGCCCTGAAGGTCGAGGATTTCCTTGAGCGTCGCCTCCAGACTTGCGTCTACAAGCTCGGCCTCGCCAAGTCCATCCACCACGCCCGTGTTCTCATCCGCCAGCGCCACATCCGTGTCGGCAAGCAGATCGTCAACGTTCCTTCCTTCATCGTCCGTCTCGACTCCCAGAAGCACATTGACTTCGCCCTTACCTCGCCCTTCGGCGGTGGCCGCCCCGGCCGTGTCCGCAGAAAGAAGGCCGCCGCCGCCGAGAAGGCCGACGGTGGTGACGAGGAGGAGGATGAGGAGTAAATGCAACGCCATTTAGGCTAAGGATAGGTCAACAAAAACTCTGGGACTGGCTGGAAAACAAAACCAACCATGTGGGAATTGGGGTGTTCATAGTCACGGCGTTCGCCAGAGGCAAAATGGAATGATTGCATCAAATACGGGATACCACGAATGAATGTTACAGAAAAGTCAATTTTGTTCAGGAAAAACAAGTCACTCTTGCACGCCAGTGGTGAAGGGAATGGGTATCATATTTGTCCTATGCAATGCCTGAATAGTCTAAACCAATTCATCCTTGCCCAGGAACTTCGCCATTGGATCGTTTGCTGCCGTCCGTTTTCTCCTGTACTCCTCCATCTCGGCTTCTGATACGCCTCCCATCATTTCCTCGACCGTCCGCTTCTTTGCCACCTTCTCGGCGGGGATCTCCTGCTTCTCTTCCTCCTTGGGAGCCTCAGGTGCTTCCTGCTCAGCCAAACCAACGCCAGCTCGCTGACGTTCCGAGGCTTCCCAAGCTTGCTTTCCCTCCTCGCCAGTGCAGTAGCTGTTCTTGACTACCGAGTGACAGCACGCGTAGCCCCATTGGAAGTTAGACCACCAACTTCCCCAGACAGAGGTGTGGTTGTGGATGTAGACGTCCTCAGGGTACTTGGACTTCGCGATGACCTTCGGCGCGCCCTTGATCAGACCGCTCTCATCGTATTCAACATATTGCTCCGACTCGGTGATGAGGTTCTTCATCTCTTCAGGCATCGTGTACTGCGACGTGTCGCCGTACATTTCCTTGAGCTTCTTCTCCCTCTCTGCGCGCTTCTTCTCTGACTCTTCCTTCTCTTTTTTGCGGTAAAACTCACCAGCAGTAGGGTTCGCCTGCAAATGCTGCGTGGTGTCGCCGCTTTTCTCCTGCGCTTCCCAGGCGTACTTTTGAGCCTTTTCAAACTCATTGGCGTCCCCCGAACCGCGCATGAAGCCTTCCTCTGCGAAGAGATTTGCCGCTTTGTCCGCAGTCGCACCTCCGTCCACCAAGGATCGTGTTTTCGGGTCGTATTTGGCCGAGTCCAGGTCCAAGTTGACGAGATACTTGGCGGTGTCCTCTCGTATTCTGAGCTGGCGCGTAGCGGTACTCTGGTGCTTGCTCATATCGTTCTCTTCTGCGTACTTGTCGCCATCGTCCTCGTCCTCAGCATCGCTTTTCTTGAGAGCTTTCTTCCTCAGCGCCTCCATTTCGTTGAACTCTTCCACGACATTCCGGTACTCCTTGGGGTCATATCCGTTCCAGCGGTCTCGCTTGGCATCCCAGCCGAGGTTGACGTCTTGAATGACTTCGTCGGCTTGGATATCCTTGCCAGTCCACTTTGCGCCTTTCGCGCGCGGTCTGCTGAGGCAGTCCTTGGCTTTGTGCGTCATGGCGCCGCAGTTCTCGCAAGCGCCCTTACGGTACTTGGTCGCAGCCGGGCCGGCCTTCCTCCCACGATCGTACCATTTTGACTGATCGTTCTTCTTTTGGAGACGCTGATGCTCGAGATAGTCGGTCTGGTCGCCTTCTTCGCCGGCGTAGAACGGCCTTTTACTGATGAAAGAGGGGATGTAGATGTTCTCTTCCTTCGAAGCGGCGCCTGAGGCCTTCGGGTCGGGTTTTCGGGGAGGTGGTGGTGGGGGCATGTTGGCTTTTGGGAAAGAATCCGCCGCTCTGCTTATTTGTGAAGAGGAAGACGAGATATGCCAGGTGCGCCCAGAGAAAGGATGGGTAGGCGAGACGAACAGGTTCTAGGCAAGCGCGCCGGAAGTGAGGCCAAGCTTGAGCAAATACAAAAGCGTGGCTGAGACACTAAAGTGTGGCTGGGATGGATCTTATCACCACGTGACACCGCTCATCCTGGGCGTTAGTGACGCGCTTCCCATCGGCAACAACACGACTACCTTAGGTCGCGTCGCCGCTGAGCTTCCCAAAGGAGACAAACGCCCTCAGTGTATGCTCCGGCGTATTCGGTGCCTGCTTACCATGATTTCTGTCGTTTTTGCCTTCTCTCAGCCTCCATGAGTCTCACCCGCAGCCACGATGGACCTGTTCAGGGTGAGGTTGAACTGCATCGATCACTACCAAGCGACACCAACACGTTACGACCCTCAGCTTCGCAATGACATAGGTCCTGCACAAGCCAAGAAGGGCCCCAAGGTCCCGGTCGTCAGGGTTTTCGGTTCAACGGAGACTGGCCAGAAGGTATGCGCCCATATACATGGGGCTTTCCCGTACTTGTATGTCGAGTATCAAGGCAGCTTGGAGCCTGAAGATGGTAAGTTTATTCTCTCCGTTTTTGGCCATCATCTCACCAAGTGCAAAGTGGGCGCATATATATATCGCCTTCATCTTTCCATCGACCATGCCCTAGCTGTTAGCTACCGACGTGATCAATATGCGGAAAATGCCAAGTTCGTGGCACGAATCACCCTCGTAAAGGGGGTCCCCTTCTACGGCTTTCATGTCGGCTACAGGTTTTTTCTCAAGATTTATATGTTCAACCCGATCGTCATGACAAGGCTCGCCGATTTGCTTCAGCAGGGTGTCATCTTGAAAAAGAAGTTTCAGCCTTACGAAGCACACCTTCAGTACTTGCTGCAGTTCATGACAGACTACAATCTGTATGGCTGCGGTTATCTGGATGCATCCGATGTCTATTTCAGAGGCCCAATACCGTCCTACAATGTGGAAGGAAACTCCCAACACCTCTGGCATGACCATTCTATCCCGAGAGGTCGCGTTCTGGAAGACTTGAGCTTGCCCAGAGTCAGCCATTGCTCCGTCGAGGTTGACATTTGCGTGCAAAACATCATCAACCGCCGGATGGTCAAAGAGCGCAGGCTTCATCATGACTTTGTGGAGAGGGTCAAGCCGCTTCCTGCGGACATAAAATTGGTTTACAGCATGGCAGGGCTTTGGAAGGATGAGACTCGCCGGCGGAAGCTGAAGATGCCCAACGCAGACCCCGGAAGCAGCCCCTTCCCAGCTGAAGTTCTCATCTCCATGTCAGCAAATGCACGCGACTCGCAGCCGCAAGGCTGGATTCATGAAGAGGAGTACCAAGAAGAAGTGGTCAAACTCATCGAAGCGGAAAAGGACCCAGAAGACACATCTGAGCCAAACTTCGACACCTTCGTCGAGCATAAACCCCTAGAGTCTGCCGTCAAAACAGCGCTCCAGTCCGTGGAAGACTTGTACCCAACCAATCTCTTGCCCGCCTTAGGCCTACCTTCAAACCACGCCCCATCGATTCAGAACCCCGCGAGCAGTATCGAAGTCGACGAGCAGGGCGTTCTTGACCTAGGTGGTGAGGACTTTGACCCATTCCCGGTCGATTCTGACGAGGAGGCTCTCATGCAGTTGGACGCAATTGGTCCGAAGAAGGGTGACCAAGTAGACCCAGCTGCTGAAACAGAGAGTAAGAGACCTGGGCGTCAACAGCCGAAACCAAATGTGGCACATGATAGGACTAATGGAGATCATGTTATGGAGGCTCCGAAAAACGCAGTGAATGGCCTGAGAGACCCCTCTCTACCACCATACGAGGGCATATGTGCGAGCAGGCTCAAAACTGGCGCTCCACCTGTAATGCCTGTTTGGCAAGAGTTACTTGATGCCGCCGAGGAGGAGGGACTGGTTTCCAGATCAAAAGGCGAAGTACGCTCCATCACACAACGAAAAGTGACGGTGAAGAGGCCGGTGTCACCTCATCCAGCGGCGCCTTCAACCAAACGGCCTCGAACCGACACCACAGAGCCATCAAAGCAACCACTCTCCGCGCCTCCTGTCTCCACAAAAGCATGTCTCCCAACAGAAGGAGACTCAGAAATGAAGCAGGTGGTGATGCTTCCTTCCAACTCCCAAAACAACCTCCGCTCTTCACAAGGTGCTGATGGGAAGCCGATGGCGAATCAGCAGTTATACTTCCCAGTAGTCAAGAGTCAAGAAGACCCAACCACCAAGCTTCGGCTGAGCCAGAAGAGCCAGCCTCGCGGATCCCAACAAGGGCAGAAAGAGTCCCAGAAGCATGTTTCCTTCAACCCCGCTCCAGATACCGTGGGTACCAAGCTCGACTCTAAATCCACACCAAAGAAAGTCCGCATCGCAAGTCCGCCCAAAGATTCGGCTGGGACAGGAACTCAAATTCACCGAGCGCAGACTGCGCTTGGAGCTTTCTCAAACAAGCGACAGTTCCTCATCGGATCGTTGCCTCCCGTATCTAAGGATATCACGTCAACCTTGAAGGATTTGGAAATCCCCGATGCAATCTACCAAGATGCTTATTACAGCGAGGAAAAAGATGTCCCTCCTCGACCACGGGAGTATGCCGGTCGGGAGTTTCGGCTCGAAAGCAACACGCTACCTTATCTAGCAGACTTTGATCCAACCGGGACATCTGCAGCAAGTGTAGGAATGAAGCCAGACACGCCGTATGATAGGACGAAGACGGACCAAGCGTATGAGGCGCAAGGGAGGATCTGCTCCTACCGAAGCTGGGAGATAGCCCAACCACCACCGTCAGCTAGCGAGGTGCAAGAATGGTGGGAGAAGAAGTATCCTCCGAAAAAGGCTCCAACGAAAGTCGATGGAAAACTCGCAGGAACCCCGCAAGCTTCAAAACGCTACCTGTCACAAATTGACGGTCCTACACCGAAGAACAAACATGGCTTCAAGTATTCGCCCAAGAAGAAGTCAACGAGTGTTAAACACGAGGCTCAGTACATGAGTACCATGGCTTTGGAGGTTCACGTCAACACGAGAGGAAAGTTTGTTCCAAACCCTGAAGAGGACGAGGTTCAATGCATTTTCTGGT
Source organism: Colletotrichum theobromicola (assembly GCA_014705045.1). NCBI lineage: Eukaryota > Fungi > Ascomycota > Sordariomycetes > Glomerellales > Glomerellaceae > Colletotrichum > Colletotrichum theobromicola. Next base: position 71,736 of record JABGLZ010000720.1, on the reverse strand, counting down.
CTATCAAGGCAGACGGCACAATCAGCGCTAGCCAGGACGCGACTGGCGGCATTATTGCTGGGGTTGTCGTTCTTTCACCCGATGGTGAGCTTGCTGCGCGCATGAGACGATATATTCCGGCGGAGATCTTGGAAGAGTCATCTGAGCTGGATCTGATGGTACGCATGGTGGAGATTGTCAGAGCTCATGATCCTGACATCTTGACGGGCTATGAGGTCCATGGCAGCTCGTGGGGTTACCTCATTGAGAGAGCTCGCCTCAAGTACGATTATGACCTCTGCGATGAGTTTTCTCGTATGAAGAGCAACTCCCATGGCCGGATCGGAAAAGAGAATGATCGTTGGGGGTTCAACACAACTTCAACTATTCGGGTCACAGGGAGACACATGATCAACATCTGGCGAGCCATGCGAGGGGAGCTGAATTTGCTCCAGTATACCATGGAAAACGTCGTGTGGCATGTGCTCCACCGCCGCATACCTCACTACTCCTGGAGAACCTTAACGGACTGGTACAAGAGCAGCAAGCAACGGGATCTGGACAAGCTTCTGCGCTACTATCTGGCTCGCACACGGATCGACATCCAGATTTTAGAATCAAACGAACTGATTCCCAGGACCAGTGAGCAGGCACGACTACTGGGCGTAGACTTCTTTTCCGTGTTCTCCCGCGGCTCGCAGTTCAAGGTCGAGTCTATCATGTTCAGGATCGCCAAACCTGAAAACTTTTTGCTCGTCTCCCCTAGCCGAAAGCAGGTCGGTGGCCAGAATGCACTGGAGTGCCTTCCCCTGGTTATGGAGCCTCAGAGCGCGTTCTATAACAGCCCACTTCTGGTGTTGGACTTTCAAAGTCTGTACCCAAGTGTAATGATCGCCTACAATCTATGCTACTCAACTTTCCTCGGCCGTATTGTCAACTGGAGAGGAATGAACAAGATGGGATTCACGGAGTATCAAAGACACAAGCGACTTCTGGAGCTGCTGAAAGACCACATCAACATTACCCCCAATGGAATGATGTATGTCAGGCCCGAGATTCGCAAGTCTCTACTCGCAAAGATGCTTGGTGAGATCCTCGAAACGCGAGTCATGGTGAAAAGTGGGATGAAGCAAGACAAGGACGACAAGACGTTGCAGCAATTGCTTAACAATCGACAGCTCGCACTGAAGCTCCTTGCCAACGTTACCTACGGCTACACATCAGCGTCCTTTTCCGGTCGAATGCCATGCTCCGAAATCGCCGACAGCATTGTGCAAACAGGAAGAGAAACGTTGGAAAGAGCCATCGCGTTCATTCACTCACAAGAGCGCTGGGGGGCTGAGGTTGTGTACGGTGATACTGACAGTCTTTTCGTCTACCTCAAAGGCCGGACCAAAGACCAAGCCTTCGACATTGGCAACGAGATAGCCAAGGCCATCACTGACATGAACCCGCGGCCTATCAAACTCAAGTTCGAGAAGGTGTATCACCCATGCGTACTGCTTGCAAAGAAACGCTATGTTGGCTACAAATACGAGAGCAAGGACCAGGTCAAGCCGGACTTTGATGCAAAAGGCATCGAGACTGTTCGACGAGACGGTACGCCTGCAGAGCAAAAGATCGAGGAGAAGGCACTCAAGATTCTGTTTGAGACGGCGAACCTCAGCGAGGTCAAGTCGTATTTCCAGAAGCAATGCGAAAAGATCATGCGCGGGTCCGTGTCGGTCCAGGACTTTTGTTACGCGAGAGAAGTCAAGCTTGGGACGTACAGCGACAAAGGTCCGCCGCCGCCCGGGGCGCTGATTAGCACGAAAAGGATGCTCGAAGATGCTCGAGCAGAGCCGCAATATGGAGAGCGAGTGCCATACGTGGTCATCACTGGGGCTCCAGGAGCGCGCCTCATCGACCGCTGCGTAGCCCCAGAAGATCTCCTGAAGGACTCGCACTCCCAGCTTGATGCGGAATACTATATTTCGAAGAACCTCATCCCACCGCTGGAGAGGATCTTCAACTTGGTCGGCGCGAACGTTCGGCAATGGTACGACGAAATGCCCAAAGTACAAAGAATCCGTCGCGTGGACCAAACACTCGGCGGTGGGATGGCCAAGAAAACTCTAGAATCGTATCTCAAATCTGCGTCTTGCATCTCATGCAACGTCAAAATGCAGGTTGAAGGCGTTTTGTGCCCGAAATGCGAGCAAGACGCGCCGTCGTCCCTTTTCAACCTGCAAACGCGGTTGAACCACGAAGAAAGAAAGTACATGGAAGTGGTCAGGATCTGCCGAAGCTGCTCAGGACTTCCTGCGGCAGACGACGTCCCTTGCGACAGCAAAGACTGCCCCGTGTTCTACTCGCGCGTCAAACAAGGCGCGAGACTCAAGACGGAGATGAGCGCCCTGGACCCAGTGATTCGGGAGCTAGTACTGAAGGCGGGAAAGTCATCGTTGGAATGGTGAGGCATTTTTGTTTTTATCGAGATACCATATTGATGTGGAATGTTTTCCCCTGGCGTTTGTGAGGGACGGTTTTGGCTCATGCAACGGCCTTGGGTTGATAAAGAGCTATGATGTCACTGTTGGACGGGCGGTTGTTTCGATTGGAGGGTCGCAACAAAGACACGGCAAAGTAAGGTAGCTGGAGATTAGGCGGACACAACTGGTCCAAACATGCTGGACTAAGAAATACGCTAATACGTGTTATTGACTTCATTGTGCCTTGAGGAAACGAGAAGAGAGCGATTCAAGTGCTGATGCGATACACCATCAAGCGAGTGACATCTAGATTAGTCCCTGCAGTGGAATAGCTTCCTTCATCTCATCGCGCCGGGTTGACTCTGTTCTGTAGAAAGTGAGGCGACTTGATACAACTACAAACGCCTACTGATGAGGTCTGAAAGTCTTTCTCTAAAGCCAAACTGTCAACCCAAATTCAGAGTGTCTGGGCTTCTGTCATGACCCATCAATCCTAAGTACATTCGTAGCGCAGGTTGCTGCTGCTCAGTGACCTCACGCTGGCCAGGGGTCCCATTCCCAATGATTCTCGCGGGGTAAGGTAGACAGGGATGTGGGCTACCGAACCGATCGGAGCAGGCTGCTCTCCCGCCGAGGAACAGCGGTCTGCGGGTCATTCGGCACTCTCAGGCTCTTGGTGCGCTACGACTCCCACTAGCCGCCCTGCCGTATCCACACAAGGTCAGACCTGAGAACGACCTAACGCCTCCAAAGGGCCACAACTCACTCAACCTTACAGCGTCAGCGCTCTCTTCCAGGCACTGACTGCTCTCTCGGCCCCCAAAAGTCAAAGGGCCTTTGTACCTACCCAGGTGCCCACTGTGCGGCCAGCTGTCATATCGAAGGCAGAACTCCATCACATGACGGCATTCGAGCGATTCATTGGACGCCGGAAGCTCCAAGAGTGACCAGAGTACCTACCTACCTACCTTACCTGACCTCCCACTGGTCTTACCTGATCCATCTTCGATCCAGAAGCGCCGTCCTGCGGCCAAGACCTAGAAACCCGCGTGGGATTTCTTGTCCACTTTCTGAAAAGTCGCCTTTGCTAAATCGTGTGTTTATTTGCCTTCGTCCTGAAACAAGAGCTTCCCATTCCATTCCCTTACCCGCGAATACCGAATCGTACCACCCCGACATTCTCCCCAGCCATAAACAAGCGTCCGATGCTCCCGACAACACCCCTCCACTTGGTAACACACATCTGCTAGCAGCACTGCAGATCGTAGTGCAGACGCGCGACAGAGGAACGCCTGGGAGACGGAGGTGAAGCGACAGCAGCCATGGGGGGCTGGACCGGCTTTCTGTTCACCTATCTCCTGGGAGGCTTGACCTTCATACCTTTGGTCGTCGTCGCCGTCCTCGCCCATGCCTACCTGACCCTGCCCTACCGACAAGATGCCGACACAAGTCTTGACGCCGACGGCGGTCAGGACTCTATCGTGCAGCCTGGGGACGACGTCAACGCCCTACAAGCCGCAAAGGCTGGCGATAAGGACGACGGGCCGGCGAAGCGGCCTGCGACCCAAGATAACGACGTAGCGGCGGGGTACTTCGCCGTGTGTCGTGAATACACGCCCATGGGGATCAACGCGAAGCCCATCGAGCGAGCCACGCCCACCGGGTCGACTACCGTCGCCGCGCCGAGCCAGAGCGTCTACCAGACCATGTACAAGAGCATCTTCGAGCGGAAGCCGACTCCAGGACCCTTGGATAGGAACGGGTTGAGCCAGCGTCCCAAGAACGCCGGCAACGTCTTCTATGTTGTTCTCAGGTCGGTGCAACTTGTTCGTGCGCCCCGCGACTTTGACTGACAAGCACCAGGCATGGGCACTTGATGCTCTTTGACGATGACGAGCAGATCGAGGTTCGACACGTTATATCACTTGCGCACCACGATGTTAGTATATACTCCGGAGGAGATGTGACGCCCGAGGGGGAGCTGTACATCAAGAGGAATGCCTTGTGCTTGTCGAGGAGGCCAGATGGCCCGGAGGTTGGTCCGGACAGCCAGCTCTCTAAACCATTCTACCTCTTCTCGGAGAACTGCTCAGCAAAGGAGGACTTCTACTTCGCCATGCTCCGCAACCAGGAGCAAACTTTTGGAAACGACGGGAAGGCGCCCAGACCGAAACAGTTCGAGGTCAAGAACATCATATCTCTGGTCCAGAAGCTGCACTCGTCCGAAGAGCATCTGTCTAGCCGATGGCTGAACGCCATGATCGGCCGCATATTCCTCGGAATTTACAAGACGACCGACTTGGAGCACCTCATTCGAGAGAAGCTCACTAAGAAGATTGCGCGGGTCAAGCGGCCGTCGTTCCTCACTAACATTGCCATCCGCGGGATTGAAACTGGCGAGTCCGCCCCCATCATCACTAATCCTCGCCACAAGGACTTGAACGTGGAGGGCGAGTGTGTAATGGAGGCAGACGTACGATATACTGGAAACTTCCGAATCGAGGTGGCTGCGACAGCTCGCATCGACCTCGGTTCGCGCTTCAAGGTTCGCGAGGTCGACCTCGTTCTCGCCGTCGTTTTGAAGAAGCTGGAGGGACACATGCTCTTCAAGATCAAGCCGCCACCAAGTAACCGAATTTGGCTCTCCTTCCAGAGTCAGCCGAAGGTAGAGATGACAATCGAACCTATCGTCAGCGCTAGGCAAATCACCTACACCATTATTCTGCGACAGATTGAAAACCGGATCAAGGAGGTTATTGCGGAGACGTTGGTGCAACCATTCTGGGACGATATGCCCTTCTTCAATACGGAGCATAAGAAGTGGCGAGGCGGGATTTGGGAAGACGATGACGCTGTCGTTGGCTCGCCTAGCATGGAGGCTCACGTCGCACAAGAGGGCGATGTGGAAGGAGTAGACCGCTTGGAGGACACAGGGGACCTGCAAAGCGACCTAAGACCGAGCGATATGAGGCCGTTCGAGAAGAGCCACAGCATGCCGATTGTTGAGAATTCGTCGCACACTGGCCTGTTTGGCAGGAAGATACAAGGCAAGGGAACCAGCAGCCCCTTGAACAGCTCGTCCACAAGCGTCGATGTCGTGGGGTCGCCTACATCACCAGCATCTAAGCCTAAGCCGTTTAGATCGCCATCGGTATCGAGTCCAGCGAATCCAGTGGTTGGAACGGACGCGGCTCACGCAGACATGTTTAAGCCGTCAAGCTCACCGCCGGACCACGCATCCAGCATGATGGCAGCACTGTCTGCGCGGTCCCAGGGCAACTCCGCTGCCGCGACACCCACCGACACTCCTGCAAAGTCACCACCCGTCGCGAAAGCACGAAGCCAGTCCTCTGCATCTTCTCGCGAAGCTACAGATAATGAGAATGAGACGGATCGAACACCGGTGGCTAACAAAAGACGAAGTACGACGTCGTCCGCCGAGTCACTGCGAGCGACCGAGTCGACAGATCCAAGCTCCCCAACGGCGGCATCATCGAGAGCGCCATCGATCAAGAGCGCTACAGGCTCTATCTCCAAGGGCTTGTTCAGGCGAGACACAAATAGCACGACAGCATCGAGCGCCTCTACAAACGGCGAAGGGAAACGCACCACGCTTGCTGCCGTCGCAAACGCCGCAGTCACAGCAAGGCAGTGGGGGTGGAACGCTCTACAGAAACACAAGGACGCTAAGAATGGGAACACGACCGAGCAGAATCCGCCGGTAGATTTGAACCAGCCGATGGGACGAGGACAACCTCTGCCACCACCCGGCACACCCCTTCCGCCTCCTGTAAAGGGCTCAAAGGTCACCACGATCCCTGTGCAGAAGCGGAAGCCCATAGCCCCTCCTGACCTACCTGAGCGTCCCCATTCAGCTGCGCTGTCCGAAAGCCGGCCGGCACGCAAACCGATTCCGCCACCATTGGTAGAAAGCAAGTCAGACCGCTCGGAGCGCAGACCTGTGCCGCCTCCGCCTCTGCCCTCTCGCCGTCATATCGACAACAGCAACGACGGCGGGGAAAACATGCTCGTCGTCGAAGCGCCGCTCGACTCTGAGCCCACGACCCCGATGGAGGAGAACGGCCCTCCGCCGGCATACGTCCAACCATGGGCCGAAGACACGGACGACTACGAAGAGCCGCCCTCCATGACCGCTCCCTCCCGCGAGGGTCGTGGAAGCAGCGGCAGCACCACCAGCGAAGAAGCAAGCCGCACCCCGCCGCCCCTCCCTGAGAGGCGCACGAGCCCCATCGAGGCGGTCCCCGCCAACGTGGACGATGACGATGATTACTCCGCGTGGATGGAAGACGACACCACCAACGACGTATACGAGGAAGAGAATAAGAAGCCCATCATTACGGGAAGTGCGGGAGCCGCAGCCCCCACGGCGGCGACGAGTTGAATTTGAGTGTTTTTTGTGTTTCTTTCGCATCAGGGTTGTTTGGGATTGGGGGAATCGGTTCAAGGGCAAACGGAAGGGGAGTTTATTTCAGGATACCATGATCATTACCCAGCAGCAGCATAAAGGAGGAAAGAAAGGAACCAACAGACGTTCGATACACTTTCAAAAACTGTTTCCTGTACATATGACGGTTAGTGAACCCGGGCTGAGAATAGCATATCCACACTTTCATCATCACAACACATTGATCCGGTTTGCGTTTGAAATGTGCATCCGGGTGAGTCTGGCTGGTAGCAGGCGGTGATGGGTGGTGGACCTTCGCCATCCGTCCGGGCCGAAATTAAAGACGAGCAAGCAAAGAAGCTAAACTCGAAATGCGATTCCTCCCCTGCCCGTTTACTGACAGCAAACGGCGCCTGAAAATATCACATGTCAAGTCGCGGGATGATCCCAGTCAAAGCTGTTCCCGAGTCACGCTAGAAGAACGACGCGCGCGCCAAGAAATGATCAAGGGCAGAAGCAACTTTAGGCATTACATCTACACTAGACTGCCGGGGCCACATGTCCTGGCTTAATACCGAACGTAAAGAAAAGAGAGAAAAGAGAGGTTGAACATAAAAAAAAGTTGTTGTTTTTTTGGTGGTGGTGGTGGTGGTTGTGTGTGAGCCAACAGACACAATGATAGTCTGCGCTGTGGTCTAAACAAACGGTAAAAGAGAAAAAACTCCACACTGATTCCCATCGCGGTGTTTGTTTGGTACATTTGCCCAATGCCATCCATGCAAGCTGTAATCCACGCGTTTCTCCCAGTTCGCCTCGACACGCCGGTTTGAAATGAAGAGCTCGGCAAAGTTTGATTAACCCAACTCCCCATACGGAACAAGTGACAGGTTGCTCCCGGTAGTACAACAAGAGACGGACACAAAAAAAGATAAAAGGGAAGCCAGGATGATCCAGATAAAATTTGGATGTTGGCAATCCCCGGTAATTTTTTCTGCCTCGCGGGCTGATTTCAGCTGTGGTGGTTTGTTTGTTGATCAAAAGTCATTCGACTTAGACGCGCAAAAGGAAATTTGGTCGTAGGACGCGGGGTCCTGGATGCAAGTCGTGATTGATTAGGTCGGAAACGGAAGGAGAATGGTTGCCTTGGGCATGCAGGGTAATCCCAGGCTGTTTAAACGGCAAGGAGAAGGTTGTCATAGACGTCGTGATCCGTTGCGTGAGAGCGAATTGATCATGAGAGTGGGGATGGTGCCCCCGAGCCAGTTGTGGCGTAGCGAGTGTGGATTGGTAGAATGCTTCATTGCTTTTAAAATTACTTGGGAAGGAAGGCTGCTCAACAGCCGCGTGGAGATGTTCGATGAGAATGCGAACCACCAGCTTAGGCTCGCGACCTTAAGGTGCTCATGGCAGACGCAGAACGTCCGGGTTGAGAGTGGGAGTGGGAGCCAGAAGGCTGGCCTCTCTTAGAGTGGTGATGAAGTGTACCAACGTCGTGCTTGCCTGTGAACTTGTTAACATCGTGGCAATATGAAACTTCATGCAGACCAGACTTACCATCGCAGCAGGCGCGCACGTTCTCCAGACGGTCGGCATCCCGGTCTTGTCTCTCAATAATCTCCCGGAGGTCCTCGGCACTATCGTGCACCTCACTAGCCTCGTAAATGCTGGAAGTTGGGGCAACTCCACTGCGGCTCCTCATGCTGGAAAAGGTATTAAAGTAGCCGCTGATCCTTCCCAGGGTCCCAATAGAAGGTCTCTGGGCCTGACCCTTGTTGGGAGTCAGAGTAGGGACGTTCATCGACATGTCGATCGCAGGGGACTGGTTGCGGGTCGTCCTCGAGTTGTACGAAGAGACGGATGGAGGCGCCCGTGGGCGAGCCGTGGAGTTGGTGCGGCGGCCAAACTGGGGGTTGAACTCGTCCACATCGGCCTGGGTAATGTGACCAGCCATCTCTTCGACGTCAGACTGGCCCTCGTCGGCCGTGCGGAGCAAGAGGTAGGACAGAGCGTTGAACCATGTCTCGTGTCTTTGGCCGGTTGTGCAGGTGAACTTGATTGTTCTACCGGGAGAAATAACAATCAAACTCTTGCGGTGGAGACCGGGGGGCATGGGGTTGTCGTCAGTCACCACACGAACAGCCTCAATAGGAACACTTTTGCCACGGAGCTCAGATCGACCGGCAGCTGCCGGGTCACGGTCGCTCCAGTACAGGGTGCGGGTGTACGGGTGGACCCAGAAGTACCGTCTGTGTCTGTGTTCAGAGAGTTCTCCACGGCCAGCCTTGCGGGTGTACTTCCACAGGTATTCGCCAATCATGGTGGAAGTGATGGCCTGGATCATGCGAGGATCAGTGTTGGCACCGAATCCAGATGGGTCCATGCCACCCAGCTCGTTACGAGGGTTGAAGCGATGGTCGATCTCGGAAACGAAGGAGGACACCGATGATTGTCTGCTCATAGTCGACAGCTTAGTCGGGGACTGGACGGCAACCTCGGCGGTTCCGTATGAGGGGCCAGCCCGAGCCATGCGAGGAGTAGCGGAATTCTTGGTGACAATGGACAGAGGAGACTGCGGCCGTCCGCCGTTGGGGGTTTGCGGTCGCTGGTTCCTCATAGCAGAAGCGGGCCACATAGGGGGTCCCATGCTTCCCTGTGACGATCCAGCTCTGGAGCCGGTCCTTGCTGCCTCGATAGCCTCCTTGTGGTTCGTTGGCAGCGGTGGCAGCGGCTGGTTAAGCATGCGATTGCTGCTGGCACTGCTTGGTCTACCCATCTTTTGCTCAGTGGAAATGCTGCTGAGGCTATCATGAGATGGGCGGCGAATACGGACAGTGCCCGAGGAGTTGGGAGTGCCGATGAAAGCCGATGACTTGTCGTTAGACTCGGTAGGTTGAGCCTTGGCCAGGAGCATCTCATCGATTGCCTCAGCTGTCAGCGAAGTCTGGGCGCCCATGTCGGTCGTCTGGATCGTGGCCTTGCGGGCAGGGCGACCGTTGGCATTGGTCGAGATCTCCTTGAAGGGCCGCTGAGACTCGGGAGTCTCAGACGGTCGGACCTCACTAGGGGATTGTCGGGTCTCGTCCTCCGCAATGATGGGGTCGGCCTGGGCCTTGTTCTTGCCGCGGCCGAAGACAGAGCCCATGAGGCCGTTCTTGGGGGTTCTGGGCACATCCTCGTCGAATGGCGATTCCATGTCGGCGGGTATGATGAAACCGTCCCTCTTGGGGCTGCGAGGAGAGATCGGGTGGGTTTCGATCGACTCAATGTTCGAGAAGGCAAAGTTGGGCTTGAGAATCTTGGCCTCAGGCGACTGGACAGGCTCGACTTGCTGTGAAAGCAGGGTAGAGAAGTCCAAGGACGGGACAGGGTCGGCGCGGGGCGACACGGCCTGGGAGTGAATGTTGGAGTACGCAAGGATCGCGGGTGGAGGCGCGGGGACCTCGGGCTCAGCCTTCGGCTCGATGTTCTCCGACGCGATGAACGAGAGGCTAAGCGCAGGAGGCGGCGGTGGCAGTACTTCGGGCTCAGCAAGAGGCTCAATGTTGGCAAATGAGAGCGAAGACAAGGTGAGAGTAGGCGGGAGCTCTGCCTTGGGCTCGATGTCTTCGGAGGCAATCGCCGTGAGACTGAGGGTTGGCGGAGCAGGGATGATCTCAGGCTCCTCTCTCGGCTCAATGTCTTCAGCCGCAATTGACGAGAACGCCAACTGAGGAATGATCTCGGGCTCTGCCTTAGGCTCGACATTCTCCGCCACGATAGACGACAAAGTGAGGGCAGGGGGGAGGACCTCAGGCTCTGCTCTAGGCTCAAGGTTGTGAGCATAAAGCGCGGAGAGGCTGAGAGCAGGAGCCTCCTGGACGATTTCAGGCTCGGCCTTGGGCTCGACATGCTCTGAGGCGATGGACGAGAGACTGAGAATCGGTGCTGGCGCCGGTGTCGGAACTGGGATGGGAGCAGGTACGGCCAGGATGGCCTTGGACTGGGGCTCTGCCTTGGGCTCAATGTCCTCAGACACAAGAGCAGACATAGTGAGCTCGGGCGTGGGGACCACTGGCTCAGGCTCGGCGATAGGCTCGAGATTGTGTGCGTGAAGAGCAGAAAGGCTCAAAGCAGGAGGAAGAACCTGGGGTTCAGCAACCGGCTCCAGGTCGTGGGAGTGCAAGGCCGAAAGGCTAAGAGCTGGAAGAGGAACTTCAGGCTCCGCAATTGGCTCGATGTCGTGAGCTTGCAGTGCAGACAGGCTGAGTGTCGGCGGGAGAACCGGAGGCTCGGCCACGGGCTCAAGGTTGTGTGCGTGGAGTGCAGAGAGACTCAACACTGGTGGTGGCACCTCTGGCTCGGCCTTCGGCTCGACCGCCTCGGAAAGGAAGGATGAGATGCTCAGCGTGGGAGGCGGGACCTCAGGTTCAGCCTTGGGCTCAACAACCTCCGAGACAAGAGGGGTGTACGCCAAAACAGGTGCTGGTGGCACGATCTCAGGCTCAGCATTGGGTTCAACCGCCTCAGACACAAGGGAGGTCATGGTGAGCGGGGCTGGCGCCGGCAGAGGTGTCTCAGGCTCCATGACTGGCTCGATATCCTGGGCATCAATTGAAGACATGCTAAGCTCGGGCACTGGCGGCAGGACGAAATGCTTGTTGGGGGATGGCGGCATGGGGAATTGCGCAAGCTTCTCGTCCATGTCGTACTGAGCGCCGGCATCGCTGTAGGAAATCGTAGACAGCGGCCGGGACTTGAGTCCGTCGGAGAGCTGGTTCGCAGCCACCAGAGAACCAAGTGATGGGACGTCACGGTCATCGTGAACAACGCTGACGGGCGACATTGGAGGAGAGTGGACCATAGGGTCGGTCATAACTCCAGCATCAACCATGGCAGGCCTGGGAGCAGCTGGCCTCTTGACAGGGTCTGACATGCCGCTGGTGTCAGGGGTGGTGAGAGACAACGAGGGAATAGTTGTCGTGGCTTGAGAAACCTCCGAATCAGCGCTCGGGGTGGCAGATCTCGCGCGGCTGGGGGTGCCTTCGACAGATTCGGCATCGCTTGTCTCGAGCTCAGCGAGCTCGGCAAACAGGCTTTGACCACCAGCTTGAGGTGTTCCAGCAGCGCTGCCGGTGGCGGCGCTGGCCGGGCTGCTTTGGTAGGCTGGCTCCTCGCTCGCCTGCCTAGAACGGCGGTTGAGGAGTCCCCTGCTGAGCTTGACGCGCATGCGTTGATGAGAGTGCTGCGATCCCGGTGTGCGAACATACTCGACATAGTCGTCATCTTCATCTGCTGAGGTCGATGCGGTGCTGTCGTAGGAGTTGCGACCACCGCTAAGCGCGAAGTTCTGGCGGAGCTCGCGGCCCTTAGACGGGCTCTCGGTCTCGGTCCCGGAATCAGAACCGGAGAGATCCTCGGCACCGGTCTGGAAGTCCTCAGTCTCAGTCCCCCGCTCGTTCGCGGTTTCAAAGGCGGCATCGCTAGTCTCGTTGGCTGTGTCGAACTGATCACTGGTGTCCGTGATCTGAGTTCTGTAGCTGCTGCCGGGCCTGCGAACAGTTGAGGTCGAGTAAGAGGTAGGCGATGTTCTGGGGCTGCCAATTTCCGTAGCTTCCTCCCACTCAGCGTCGTCGGTGTAAATCTCGTTGCGGCTGTGGCGGTGGCCTCCAAGCAATCCGCGGGAAGGCTTCTTGAATTCCCTAGACTCGACCTTGCGGTTGCGACGAGCGGGAGCAGGAGCGGCGTCGGTGCGAAGCTTCTCCAGCTCATCGCGGGTGTCCTGAAGCAGTCGCTTAAGCTCGAGCTTCTCAGTCTTCTCGCGGTGGATGACGGTCTTCTGGCTCTGGATGGTGCGCTGAGCGTGCAGAAGAGAGCTCTTGAGAGTCTCAGACTCGAGCATGGCGTGGCGGGGAGTTCCCTTGATAGGTGACGGCGGGGGGGAGTGCTCGGGAGTGAAGCCGTCCGCTCCGCTGTCCAGGTCTTCGTCACTAGGGAGACGGCCGAAATCACGGTCAGAGAGGCGCCCACGTTGGGAGGAGATGGCTCTGGCAAGCTCCTGGTTCTGGCTCATCAGGTCATCGACCTTACGCTGCAGCGCATTTCTTTCTGTCTCGGCGACAGCGGCGTTCTTCTTGGCAGTTGTCAAGTCCAAGTCAAGATGCCTAGCAAATCTCTCATGCTCCTCGGTTAGCTTGGCGATAGACACCTTAGCCTCATCAAGCTCCTTCTGCGCCGAGTTCTTCTCTGCTTGCAGGACATTGAGACTTTGCGCCAACTTCTTTTCGCGATCGGCGGCATCCTTCTGAGCTGCGACCAAGTCGTGGACCTGAGTCTCGAGGTTCCAGTTCTCGTCCTTGTACCTGTTTTCGCTCTCGTCGAGTGTCTTTACGCGCTGCTGAAAGCTCTCCGTCTCGATCTCTAGCCTTGACTTTTCGGCCTTGGTGTCTTTGAGCTCCTCATCCTTTTCGGCGAGGAGGGACTGAAGGTTGCGGACTTGTGCGATAAGCGAAGTGCTAATTTCGGCGGCGAACTCGATATCGTGTATGCGACTTGAAGGCTGGTTGCGGACTTTGCGATTTGGCACATTCAACTTGGATGGCGATCCTGTGGCGATGTTCTCGAACTTTGAAGGGCTGACAGAGCGCTGCAGCGTCGAGGTTAGCGCCAGAGCGCGCATTCATCAGAAGATGCGAAACTTACTCTTCCCATCTTGCCGTCCGGAACATAGGGTGAACCTCCAGCAGCCTCGTTGCTGGGTACCCTCTGCTTGGGCAAAAACGCCCGTGCAGTCTCTCGGGCGACATCATTGAATTCCTTTTCGATTTCGACGAGCTTTGAGCGCAGGTCTGGTGTGAGCTCTCCTTCGGTCTGCTGCTCCTCTACCTCCTTCAAGCGCTCGGCAAGCTCCTTGCGCTGCTGCACGAGAGCAGTTCCCAGCTTTCCAGCCTCATCCAGGCGACGTTCGGTGTCGGCGATGTGTGCTTGCAATGCGCGCTTGGCCTGGTCGGGGGATGCGCCGGGGCCGAGTGCGAAGAATTGGCTGTCATACCCAGAGTATCGTTGGTTGGCGGGACCCGGGGGAGAGACGAACGGGTCATTCGCATCCGCATCGGCGGGCGGCAAATGTGGTTTATCGACGGCGAGTGAGGTAGCCATGT
>JABGLZ010000720.1:0-57645 GCA_014705045.1 Colletotrichum theobromicola | reverse complement strand
AGGGGGGGCGCCGCCGTCAGATTCGTTGCGGCCACATTCAGTGCAATTATCCGGTGTAGGTTGTTGTCGTGTTGTCTCCTGTGTGTCTGGGTGGTGGTGGTGGTGGTGGTGGTTGTCGCAATTTGCGGCCGAGTCGAGAACAAGCTCCGGTAGTTTGGCCAAGGTAGTAGACGAGGTTGTGTTTGCTGCTGCTGCTACTGCTGATGCAAGGGAAGCGCGGGGCGTGCAGAGCCGGCTGCCGTTCTGCTGGAGAAGCTAGCTGGAAGTTTGTCGACACAACAAAGTCGCACGAGAAAAGGAAGGACAAGAAAGAGGGAGGTCGTGGGCCGGAGAGGGGATCGCGGTGGCCGTGTTTGGTCGAAAACGGAAAAAACAACAGCTTGGGACGAGGGGAGGGGAGAGGTGATGTTTTTTGTTGACCTTTGACTTTGTTGTTTGTTTCCCCCCCAGACTGCGGGTGCAGGCTGTGTTGTTGACTGGAATGCGGTCCCAGCAGTGGTGGTTCCTGGTCCGGGTTGTGTGATCGAGCCGCCGGCCTGAAATGGGCTACGCGACCAGCAGGAAGTGCCCAGGAAAGCAGGGCAGTGCCTGTCGGCTTTGTTGTTTGGCCTAGAGTATCTGCACGGGGGCTGCAGCTAGAGAGGATGGGATAGGATGGGATGGGTCCTGGGTTGGTGGGATGGCCCTAAGCTAGACGCGCCCGCACCACTGACTTGCTGTGCTGCAGCGCTAGAACGTCAGGTCCCAGCGGGTTTCTCTCTCTCTTTCTCTAGGTTCTCTCTCTCTCCACACACAGACGCAATGAGGTCAGCTGAAAAGACCGGGCGGAAGAACGACGTCTTTTTGGACAGGTGTTGCCGAAGAGTTGGGTAAAAATGACAATGAGGAATTAACCGTGAAGAACGAGAGACAAAGGTATTATTAGGAAAGGTCTGCCGTTTCCCGGAGTCTCGGTTGGGACGGGCGAACGATGCCAGGGGGAGAAAAAGCAAATGATCTGGCGTGTTCGGGAGGAGCAGAGGTCTCAGTCTCAGTCAGTCCCTGGGAATGGCCGATTATCTGTCTGCAGATCCAGAGATTACGGCACCGAGCTGTACGATGGATGCCCGCAATGCAATGCAGTGCGATACGGTGTGCGCAGTGGCGGCGGTGGAGGAGGAGCAAGAGGAGTCAGGTGGGCGTAGGAGCGACAGTGACAAGTCGCCGTTGGATTGGCGACGGGCAACAAGCAGATCCAACTGCAGCTTTCCAATTGGCGAGGTGGTGACTGACTCTGTGTCTCTTTCTGTGTGGCCTCTGGTTGGGTATTCGCAGGGTCGCAAGTCGGTCGGTCGATCGGTCGGAAGCGAATGAGAGTGCGATGCGGCGGACGGTGTGGGCTGCGGGCGGACGACAAAGACTTGCGCGCAAAGATAAAAAAGAGTGACAAGAATAATAGTTGACGAAAAGGGTAACGGGAGGTGGTAGTGAGGGTAGTAGGGTCGGGTAGATGCAGGTAAGATACCTGTAGGTTGGCGACCAAGCTGGATGATGGTTGGTACCGCGAGTTGTGGTGAGGTAAGGAAGGTGGGAGTAAACGCGACACCTAAATGTGTACAGGGCAAGGTGGTGATGTAAGACAAAATCAAAAAAAAAGATGGGTGACAAGAAAGGTAAAAAATTAAAACAAAATGCCCCGAACCAGCATAGACATGAACAGTCAGAGAGATAGAGAGAAGAGATTGTTACGTCCCTTGTGGTTCTGATCCGATCTGATCTGTTGTTCTGTGCGTGGTTGGTTTCCAATTACGGTCGTCAATTCGACTTCGTGATACGAATACTACGAATACAAAGTGGCGGCCCGTAAAGAGAAGTGAGGGACGAAAGAAACGCGGTCGCGGTTGTCGGCGTCGGCACGAGAAATAGAGAGAGGGGTGGAGGGAGGGAAAGGAGGGAGAAGGGGGTTAGTAAGGCAAGGCAAGGCGAGGGTTAATGGGAAAGAGGAGAAAGAATGAGAGAGAGGAGACGCGAGGGGATATTGAGAATGTGCTTTCCTCCTCTTCGACCGCAGAATGGATCCAGACCGGGACTAGACATAGCAGGACCCAGCACATGAGGTTTTGACGAGAGAGCCAGCTCCTCTCTGCCCGTTCGCTTCGAATCGCTTGTGAGCTAGGTCCAAGCCTGAGCCTGTCCCATTTGCTTGCGAATGCCTGTCTGTCCCAGGGTTTTCTCAGCGACTTGCCTAGGATTGTTGGCAACGTCTCCATCCTCTCCAATGAACCACGACCAAGTGCACTTCAGGGTTCCACCGTGGAGCTGCCACTCGAGAGTTGTGCAAGTGTGAAAGTGTGCAACTCGGGTACCTTACAGTATGTGGGTGTTGGCGGATCAGGTACATCAATTCTCGCCGGGACGTGCCGACAACACATGTACCTTACATACAGATACTGTATCCTGCCGCAGTATGCTGCGTGCGTTTTTCGATAATTCGTCTTTCCCGTCAAGCCATTGCACGCCTTTCATGGCGTAGCTGCCTACCTTACCCTCGGTAGCGCTATTGAGCTGGTGTGCAAAGCTCCCCTCGCCAACCGTTATTGCTTCCTGAATCTTCTTAAGACGGACGGCACGATGACATGGGCAGAGAGAGAGCCAACTTCCCAGAACCAAGCAACAAGAATGCTCCCCTGGCCATCATCCATCCGGCGCATCATCATCATTTTCTCTTCCACCACAACTGCCCCAGCTCAGCTCGACCCCCTTCTGGGAGCCTTCAATTTCAGCATGCCTTAGCGAAAGCTTCCGGGGCCCCATCCAGAGAGGCACTGCGAAGCCGCTGTGACGACAGATGCAGGGTCGCCGCACGCGGGAGCTGCCAGGCAGGGAATTAGATCGCAGCACAAGCACAAGCACAGGGTCTCACTCACCTCCTCCTCACTTACACAGATTGAATACAGGGCACTGGATGGTCAGATGCTGGGGCGCCTCCTGCTGCACGCAGCACAGCTTCTGCATGCTACTGCGCTCTTCAGGTAAGGTAAGCTCCGGAGCACCTATCGGCAGTCTGACTAGACTTCACGGTGGCATGTGTTTTACGATGGCTTCATGCACCATCGAGGGGCAATGTTTACTCGTTCGTCCCATATTTTACACCTCCAGAGTCATACAGTCTTTGTAGCTGTTTATCCCACCACAACCATGGCCGTGGCCAATGGAGGGGGTCAGATTCAACAACACAACCTCGTCCTCACACGGCCCTTGACCCTGGCGACCTTGTTCCCAACCTCCTCATAAACATTGTGAGAAAGAGCGATAACCTCCAGAGTACGGATTATTCGTCCCCGCGAGTGTGCCCCTCAAACCAGTTTTCCCCAGCGCGCTGCGGCATCATGCAAGCAATCAGTCGCATCGCGCGTGGCATTGGCATGGCATGGCATGGCATGGCGTCGGCAAGGCATACATAACTCATCCACCATCTCTCGCTTCTTCCCCCGCCAATCCATACCGCCATATCTCATCGCTTCAAAACAAAAAGGAACACGCGATCTGCTCGATGTGTTTTTGGCCCGCCTGCTGGCCGTTGCCCGCATAACTTTGGCCAATTTTAGCCTGGTCCCGCTATGAGTCTACGCTAGCCGCTCGTGGAAGCTTGCCCCTGCAAGCTTCTCGTAATGACCCCGCTGTTGCCCAATCATGTCATGCTCTGGTATACCGCTGATTTGCACCTGTCAACCGGCGCCGGCCCAGCTCCAACTGCCCCGCCCGTCAGCTGATTGGTTTTGCCCGTCACCATCGTCACCCAGCTCAAGCCACGCGCTTTGTCAGCTTTGTGGCTTGATCTTCAGCCTTCTAGAAGTTCATCATTTGCGATCGACGCCCAAGCTAAAGAAGCGTCCCAGGATCTCCCAAACTTCATTTCAACTACCGACCCAGTCGACAAAATCTCCGGCAGACGAGATAAACACTGCCATCAAACATGGACGCAGGCGCAGACGCGGCGGCAGCTCCCGTCGCCGTATTCAAGAAGAGAGGCGCCAAGGGCAAGGCCAATATCCGCAAGAGGCCCGCCACGCCACCACCCGCCAACAGCGACTCCGACTCCGACTACTCCTCCTCCGAAGACGAAGCAGGCCAACGAGTAAAGAGACGGAAGAAGACCGGTGCCATCACCGCATCCTCAAAAGACCAAGCTGCCTCGAGGCAGGAGCTATCAGCCACAGTCTTCAAAGCCGACCGTAATGTTCCCATAACGGATACCAACGATGCGACGAAACACAGCAATTGGTATGACGAGGATGGCAAGGGGGCACTCGACGCAAAGAACCTCCTTGGGTCAACACGGTCGAAGCCATCACAAGCGCCTGACGGGACATACAAGGGGCTCGCAAACCAGACATCGTTCATCCAGAAGAACCCCGATGCGCCGAGCCGGACGGTAGGGCCTATCAAGGCACCTACAAATATCAGAACCATTACCGTCACCGACTTCGCCCCAGATGTTTGCAAAGATTATAAACAGACCGGCTTCTGTGGATTCGGCGATAACTGCAAGTTCCTTCATGCTCGTGAAGACTACAAGCAGGGCTGGCAGCTCGACAAGGAATGGGAGAACGTCACAAAGGGCAAAAAGAACATGGGAGGCACCGTGGTAGCGAGTGCGGACAGGACCAAAGCAGACAACGACGATGACGATGACGAGGACGCGATGCTAGAGAACATCCCATTCGCGTGCATCATTTGCAGAGAGGCGTACAAGGCGCCAATCATCACCAGATGCGGGCATTACTTCTGTGAGCCATGCGCGCTCAAGAGGTATAGGAAAGACCCGACGTGTGCTGCCTGCGGGTCAGGCACCAATGGCGTCTTCAACTCTGCCTCGCGCTTGAAGAAGCTGTTGGAACGCAAGAGAGAGCGCGCTGCAAAGAGGCGCCAGGAGGCGATTGAGGCCGGTGAAGAGGTCAGCGATGAGGAAGAAGAATGAGTGCTATATAGATACCAGTGGCAATGCAGCCAAATCAAAAGTTAACTAATGAGGTTTTCAAGAGGCATCATCAAGAGTGCTTTCTGGGTGTAGGAGATATCCAGTGGCAACGTGTAAACTGACCTTGAGACGAGTCACAGGCAATAAAGGTCCAAACTACGGGTTGCCCTCCAACTCACGAAGCGCGCAGAGTCATCTCGCAGGCTGTGATTGATTTTTGCATGCCCGTCTTTTCCATTGCGTCGCTTGATCCGTAGTTCTGGTTTGCTTCATGATTTCTAAAAGGAATTTGAGAACACCCACGCCCAGAAACAAGAAAGCTAGCAGACACGAGTTTCAGGCGGGATCGGCAGGTGCCTGTGCTACACCACCAACACAAAACACTGCGTAGGCGGCAGAGCCACACTCAAGACGGTTCAAACGGCTTTGACAAATGAGATCCGTGCCCTTGCTCTGTCACTATGAATGGCGCCAGTGTCTTCCGAGATCCCGTCACCTCCTTTTCAATGTCAAAAGCTTCCTGTCCTCACCTTAGGTACTTACCTCACCGAAGAGCCACCAACATTGATAAGATAAGCACCTAGGCAGGCGTCACCCCGCCACCTGCTTCCCTGTCCAATCGTGAGACAACCCCGCCATCCATGTGATCGCCCCGAACAGCTGCCACAGCTCTACTCCCAGTCATCGACATCAGGCGGAACCTCAGGGGCTACATCATTCCGGTGACGACAGAGAGCCGGGCCGTAACGCCGTCTGCACACTTATCAACTACATCTCCAGCCCTGCGACCTGAGCACCGCTACAAACCCGCGCGCATCGCATCGCATCGCATCACAATTAGTACAGACTACCTCATCCAACATACCCCGCCATCCTTAACGCAACAGCACGAACCGAACACACACCGCACGCACCCACGTGCCCGTAGCAAACGACCATGAATCTCCTCTACTCGACCGTAAACACCCTGCGCGACCGGTACGCACCGGTGTCGAACAAGTCGACCTTCCGCCAGACGGGCGAGATCACCCCCGAGGAGTTCGTCGCAGCGGGCGACTACCTCGTCTACAAGTTCCCGACCTGGTCCTGGGGCGACGCCGACGCCGATAGCCGTCGCGCGAGCTACCTACCTCCTGGAAAGCAATATCTCGTTACGCGCAACGTCCCCTGCAACCGCCGCCTGGACGATGACTTTGCCGGCGACGCGGGACACGAGGAAGCCGTCGTCGAGGGAGCCAGAGGCGGTGACGACGACGACGATGGCTGGCTGCGGACGGGCGGTCTGGCAAGCTCGCAGCCGCTGAAGGTGAAGGAGATTCGGACAGTGGACGACTCCGGCAATGTCGGCGAGAGGGAGGTAGTTGAAGACGACGAGATCCCGGACATGGAGGACGAGGATGACGACGAGGCTATCATTCCCGACGCAGGCGAAAGCAAGAACAGGTAGGAAGTGGCTCTGTAACAGCCGTCGCGATGTGATGCTGACATCTCAAAAGTGGTCGACGGACATATACCCTCTACATCATGTACTCGGCCTACTACCGTACACCCCGCCTCTACCTGTCAGGCTACAACCCCAACGGCCAGCCTCTTCCCCCAAAGTCGATGATGGACGACATTGTTGGCGACTACAAGGACAAGACGGTGACGCTCGAGGATTTCCCCTTCTTCGCCAATAACATCAAGATGGCGAGTGTGCACCCTTGCAAACACGCATCTGTCATGAAGACATTGCTAGATCGCGCCGACGCCGCGCTCCGCATCCGCCGTGAGAAGCTGAGGGCCGGCAAGGCCGTAGGAGGTGACCAGGGCATGGAAGGCCTCGTGGACGAACTCGGCAAGCTCGACGTCAAGGATGCCCAGGCCATCGCCGATAAGAACGACGAGTGGGAGGAGGTCGAGCAAAGCGAGGTTGACGAGCAGGAGGTTGCCATTCGGGTCGATCAGTACCTGGTTGTTTTCTTGAAGGTTCGTATCTTGCAAGTGAAGGACAGGGCGAGTGCGTTTGCTAACAGGGTCTCAGTTTATGGCCAGCGTGACGCCTGGTATCGAGCACGATTTCACAATGGGAGTGTAAATGCTACTGGGCACGGTTCTGGGTTAGGAGTCTGTTTCCTCACGGCTTGCACACCACTGCGGGTTTTCATAATGAGATTTGGACATCGGGTTAGATCACGGGTAACGGCGATAACGAGAATTTCACTAGACTACAAAGTCAAGAACACATCATGGTACTTGTTTACTCTAGCCATCGTTCGCTCATCATGAGTAGGGAGTGAGTGAAGTATGGCCGTTTTGGCCTCAATAATGTGCAATCGGGAAAACACAGCATCCGAGATGAAAATCACGGGATTCATGGGGATAGTAAAGTGAGGTACATCGTGAAAGGCGGGTCAACCAACCGGCGTAAAAGAGCTTGAGCTGGGTCTTCTGGGCATCCAGACCTCGTCCGTGTATCACTCCTCATCAGTCTCTAGGGAGTCGAAGCTCAGCTTATAGATATCTCCCACATGCCTTACCGATTTTCCCTCTTCTCTCGAATGATGACGATGATCACCTTCAGGAATCAAGTATCGGTCTACCAAAGGTAGTCCTTACTTGGGTTCTCTCAGGAGTTCTCAAGCAGATGGCCATACTTTCAGCCAATACGTTGATGTAGCCGCGTAAAACACAAGAGAGATAGGTAGGTTCTATCCCTAGACCAACAACAAGAACCTGGGAGAAACTTTCGTTATTCTTGGTACAATCACAATTTTTAAACACATACGGAGTGAATTGTAGGGTATGCTCTTTAGAACTTGCGCGCGAGGAAACACCGCTTTGCAAACGGAGCACTCGTCTGGTCATACCTCGACCGAGAGAGTATCAAAGTCAACCGACCTCGCAGTGTTATTGAGCCGTGTGTGTGAGAAGTGCAAGACGTGTATTGTTCGATACTCTGGGGTTATCCGTTTCAGCTTTCTTTATCTGATCGTCTACCTTGACGAACAGAACTGTCTGCGTTGTATATATATCCAACACAGCCCCAAGACTTTCTCGTATACACGCTGGACAACACTTGCTTCAAGCCGAATGAAGTTCTCCCTGTGACCTCGCGGGTTGTTGTAAGTTGTCACATCCAATCACTAAGCTTCAGGCTACCACAGACTATACAGCTCAACTCAATACCATCAACAACTGTACGTCACCAGCCTCTCCTCTCGTTGCTTACTTACTTCAAAGTGAGGAGTCTCACGCCATACAGCCTCTCATTTAAAAGACTGACTGACTAGCCTCAGGTGCGAGCGAAGACAAAACATAAAACCATCATCCAAACGCCCGCAAGCCCAACTAACCATCGCGAACAAGCCAAAAAGTTGCGCCGAGGGGGAATCGAACCCCCGGCTCCCCGACGCTGCTTGATGGCAACGGAGAATTTTACCACTAAACCATCGGCGCTGGTCGATCGTATTCTGGCGATGCTGGGATCGGTGAGCGGGGAAGGGTGGATGCGGGTTCATATTCGGGTGGGGGTCGACGATGACGAGAGGTAGAGCTGGGCGATGGGTCTCTGAAAGACTTTTGACGCTATTCGAGGTCGAAATTTATCTTCTCTCGTTTCTACTTGCCAGGAACTTTATGTTTTAGTGGGTGTTGAGAGGGCCTTCTACAGAGTGAGACGACTCTATCTTGCGCCACTCCTGGCCATCTTAATGATACACAGCTCTGCATCCACAATGCGTCAACCACAACTTCGCACGTTGACCTTTTTTCCGATTTACTGATTCTCATGTTAGGTTATATGTAAGTTGTTGTTCCCGTAGAGCCGCCCATAGGGAGACATGGAAAAAAAAAACTACCGAACCAAGTCGGCAAAACGTCCGCAGCCATGGAGGAAGCGTTCCGATGTCAACAAACCAATACTTTTCTCATGATCAGGTAGGTCTTTCTTGCACTTTAAGACCAGTTGCCCCTCTACAATGCTGTAATTAGGTAAATCATGGACGTTACCCTTGTTTGTTAGATGCCACTCAGTCATGTTGTTTGGCGTGGACCATCAATCCTTCTCCATGATCCAGGCTGAACTTACCTTGTGAGGACGTTATCATTCTCAACAAGTTTTGGAACCTATGAGACTAAGCTGCAGGCTTAGGGTTCCGTCATGGGGACTTTCAACAGACAGATGGTAACGTGGACGCGACAATCTGCGGCATTGCGTGAAAAATAAACCTATGACGACTCTTGACCAAATCAGAATTCCCCACGAACCCGTTTCTTCGCCCTTACTCGCAAGAGACGCAGGTCGTTAGCCCCGTAGAGTCTATGAGAGAGTTCACAGGTGCCGGTTCCCGACAAAATTCGACGTATGCCTGGGCATCTTGGCTTTGGATAAGTGAAGGCAGAACCATGTACACAGCCAAAAGCTCTGGGCCTATTCTTGAAAAATGGGTCATCAAGTTAAGAGTACAACTCATCAACAGTTTACCCAAGCTCATTGGATGTGTTTGCAAGTCAGCGCCAGTTCTGCTCACAATAACAAGTCGGACCGCTGATCGATGTTGTCTTCTAACACAAAATTCAAGACAGACAAATTAGTGAGCTCCCATCACTCAAAGGACGAGACCAAGGTTTCGAATCCTCTCAGGTAAACTGCGTAAACTGGCTCAAGACTTTGCGTCAAGCGATATAACTAACTTGCACCCGCTTCTCCCATGTATGCAATGCTAGATGACTGGAGTAATTTGACTTGTGAAAAGAAGCGAATGGCCAGAACTCATAGTTCACAGTCAAATACATTGCTGCAACCCAAGTCCTAGGAACACTGATGCGCGGCTGTCACCGTCTCGTCTTCTTGTCGATCCAGCCAGTCTTGATACCTCGACTTGCCGACGAAGTGCCAACTATCACAAGTATGAGACTCGCCAGCACAGCTTGAATCCTACGTTGCCCGATAATCATATCTTCGCCCGTGTTCAACGTCTGATTCGTTCCTGGGGCCCTGACAATTTCGCCCGAATTTCGTCACATGTAAGATCACAGGAAACACATGCCAGACACTACAAATGACCTCTATCCAGTGTCATGAACCTCTACGCGTGACATGTCTCACTTTTTAATTCCCCAGTACGACATCATGCGCGACTGACATACATCATCGGCGAGTACATTACACCCCGCCACCAGACTTGTGCCCCTGGGCAGCACAACATGTCCATGTCTTGAGCCAACGACAGACTAACCTCGACTCGGCCTCGCAAAAGCATGCCAAGTGTTGAAGCAAGATTGGATGTCGCCCGCCAGACTTCGAGGTGACACAACTTCGCAACCACCCCTCTCCCCCCTGCCCAGTAAACCGACAACGGCAGCCGGCAGGCTTGTTAGTCTCCGCCCGCGGCAACACAACATCTGCCACCCAGCGGGGGGGATGTAGACCTCCTGCCTCCGTGCCTCCGCACCCGGAGCGGCCGAAATATGCGCGCCGTGACCGGAGCTAATCAGCTAGCCTCGCCCGACGCCACGCCCTCACTCTCAGCACTCAGGTGTCATCCACGCACACACACGCAACAGCCAACCAGCCTGGCCGAACAGAGCCTCCTGTTCCTCAACCGCATGCCCGGCTTCACATGCCCGCTGTATTCCCGCAGCATTCCCCCTCCTGTCTGTCCTACACTGGCCCCCGCTCGTCACACAGCATCCCAAAGGCATGGGCAACTTGCAGCTTCTCCCAAATTTGTCCCACGCAGGACCAACAGAAACACCGCTATCATCCAGCGACGGGACCTAAAGTACACAATACCTCTTACCGCCCAATACGCATACCATACCTCGCGATTTGACCCCCGATCCTCCCACCGCTATAGCCATGATGATTCATTCGCCAGGGCCACGCGTACCCAAAACACCACGCCCAGCAGATCAAGACAGAAAGAGAGACAGAAACAGAGAGAGAGATAGCAACACTAAGCACGCCGCTAACGCAGCCGCCCATCGCCAGCCCGACGCCGTGGTCACCTCCAAAAACCAGACGCCCCCCCTCTAAGCAAGCCAAAAACTAATGCATCCTCCAGAGAGAGGGACGGCATAGTCCAGCCATTTGCCATCCTTTCCCACTTCCCACTCCTCCCCCTCCCCCCCCATCCCTCAAACGCCGCATGACAACAAAGTCTGACAGGCCTCCCAACCAGAGGGTTGCCGACATACCCGCTTCCCACCGCCGTCTTGGCAGAAGCTTGACTCGATGTCTGCGATCTGCTAACGGTGCTAGTCACCACATGTCGAGCCTCAAAACCCGCCGCCGCCAGCTTTTCGGCTCCCAGCTCCTCGGGGCTACCTAAGTTGGCTAGTGATTTCCATCGCCTTTCTTCGGCCCGAGTCGAAGTCGCAATCTCGAGAGAGAGAGAGAGAGAGAGAGAAAGATAGCGAGAGGGGTTGGAAATCTCGAAGACGGGAACGAGATCCCTCAGCCCAGCCGTTCCCGTCCGAGGCTGCTTACACTTTTCTCTCCAAATCCTCAGAAATCCCACC
The DNA here is from genome assembly GCA_014705045.1 of Colletotrichum theobromicola. Lineage (NCBI taxonomy): Eukaryota > Fungi > Ascomycota > Sordariomycetes > Glomerellales > Glomerellaceae > Colletotrichum > Colletotrichum theobromicola. Next base: position 46,181 of record JABGLZ010000720.1, on the reverse strand, counting down.
AACATCGTCACCAGGGACCGGATTACTAACAGCCACAGCCCGACATATCCGTAGGGGGGAGGGAAGACCAAAAAGAGAAAGACGTGAATCAATAGAATTGTAAGGTAGTTCCAGGTACGGGCACGACATCCCCGACTTGGCATCCCGAGACCCCAAGCCGTGACGTCCCCCGCGGACTTATCGCTCTCGCCCTCCATCCCATCCCACCTCAGTGATCCACACCGCCGCTCCCAGCGTAGGGCACACGGGGAGACCCCGTGTGCCAAGACGGCATCGAGTTCTTCGGTCCCGCGTCGATCCAAAAGTTCGAAAAAGTTCGAAAAAGCTTGTCACCGCCTAAGGAAACAACGCTGCATCAATAGCAAGCAGCAGCGAGTTTACGACTGGGTCGGTCGGTCTGTAACAAGCGCTAAAACCCGGCACACAGCAGCAGCAGGCCAGCACCGTTGCAATGCAGATAGGTAGATATTCGCGCGGCGTGCTGTTGCTGCTGCTCTACCTAGGATGCTACCAACAAACTGCACGCTAACTTGGATCCCCCCTCCCCTTCAACCACTTACACGGGCGAGAAAACCAAGCAAAGAAGCATTACCGCGTGTGTGTCTCATGTGTATCCCGTCCATCTTTTGCTGCATTTCACATCTCCTGCATCGCTCGCCGACTTCCTCCCCCCCCTACCCTTCGTGCCTTCCTCTAGCACCCCACGCATGATCGTGCATGCCGCCGCCCGCCCTTCTCACCGGACTCGGCCTGCGACCTGTCCCATGCGAAGACGGTCAGGGCCAACACACCGGTCCTTACCAATGAAACTTCGCTCTCTCTCTGCCCTTCTCACGTACTTACTTGGAAATCTCGTCCCGGACAAGTACCGAATGACGGGCAGCAGCAGCAGCTCGGGAGAAGAGAGGTGGGGTGTGTATCCAGTCCCCATAAACCGAAGCAGACAAAACAAAAAAACAAGCAAATGGCTGCATATCCCGCCCCCGGAAAGAGAGATGCTAGCTTCCCTCGAGCAACGTGAGATACGCACAGGGCCCGATTCAACCCCATCCCAAATAACCCTCCCCGTGCAAGACACGAAATACGTCCATCTAGAGAAACCGTCATCAGGAACCAGCAAGCAAGCAAGCAAGCAAAAATGATCACAAAAGTGACTGACTGACCACAGGCGGAAAAGCGGTTGATCGGGGTTCGGCACATCGTCATTCTCAAAACCCCGAGCACCGGCTGATTGGGCCGCCTAGCTACCAATACAAACGCTCTTCTTCCCCAGCCCGGTCCTTTCCATCTTGGCTAAATGTTTGGCGCCAGCGAGCTTACTTACCACTCATCTCCCCCTCTCCTCCCCCCCTCCACGATAACACAAGACGTCAATGGCCTTTATTTTTCCGGGTCGTGGCCGTGTCACGGATACTTACATGTTCCACACGCTCGTCGCCCCGAATCGCTGGGTACCTAGTCTGTGTAAGGTACCTCCCCTACCTTCCGTACTTTTTTTTACCTGGCTGGGCTGCGGGGGAATATATCGCCTTCCCCCTCTTTCTTAGAGAGCCACATACGTCGTAACGACACAACTTGGCGAATCCTTCTCGGGCCCGAAGTAATGGCGGCCATTATTGAATGTACAGCGGACCGAAGACAGGTTGGTAGTGGTTGGGACATAGGTAGACAGACACAGAGCCAGTGGAAGCCCACCAGTCTTTCTAACACCTCGGGGGTTGCATCATGGGTTTGTTCTGAAATTCTCTTTGGATTTATTTGACTTTTGTCTATGCCATGGAAGCTATACTAGTTGTTTGTGTGTCTTCCAACACATCTCCCTCTCTGCGTGCATGTCACTGTGGACTTTCTTGCGCGCCTTTGCCAAAGTAAAAAATTGATTATGTACGGCTGCAGCACATTGATCCCCAAAGACTTTCTTCAGCCCGGGGCATGTGTGCACAAATCTTTGTGGCAGAGAAAGGCTCGTGGCCCATGGTGCCAAAAACGATTATTGATGTATTTCATCCAAGTGAAATAAAAAGGCCACCCGTCCAGGATTGTCCCATGAACCCTTGTAAACGCCGTGTATGTTGAGAGCGTGCCTTCCTGCGCGTTCATGAAAGAGAACCGACGCCAAAAAGGAAGATCGCAGCTATGCAGATCCAACATGTAATAATTCGTACATTCATGGCCGAGTAAAGCAGTCAATACCCGGCCTGGCCAGGCATCTTTCCCAGAGAATGTCCATGGCTCACTAGCGGCAAGTGGTTGTGGCAGAACACCTTCTTGACCAGCTTCGCGTCGTTCTTCTTGGACGCATCGATCATGGTCGCCGGGTCGTCATACGTCTCCAGCTGGCAACACTCAATGGTCTTGACCCAGCGGTGGTTCATGATCTCGGTAATCGTCGCCCGCTTCTTGGGGTTAGGGTTGAGCATCTTGAGCAAGACGCGGCGGAACGCAGGTGGCTTGACTTGTGTGTCAAAGGGAAGGAAGGCCGGGTAGCTCGATTCTGTGACCTTTGCGTCGGGTTCGGGGTTTCTCCTGTACCACTTCTCCCAGGCCTCGCACAGCTTGATGTACCACTCTTCTGAAGGCTTCTTCTCGGCCTTCTTCCACAATCCGCCTCCGAAGCAAAGATAAATGCCAATGACACCGGCGGACCAAACGTCAACGAAGCGGGGGTCGTAGCAGCAGTCCTTGGCCAACACCTCTGGCGCTGTAAAAGGCTCGCTGCCCACGACTCCGGGTTTGCACAGCTCGATTTCGGTCTTCATATTCTTGCCGCACTGTCCGCCGGATTCTCGATAGCCAGGGTGGCTGCCGTTGAAGACTTCTGAGGCGCCAAAGTCGGTAATCTTAAGCTTGCTGTCCTGGGTAATGAGGAGGTTCTCGGGCTTGATATCGCGATGAGCGATGCCGTTGCTGTGAAGATAGTTGATACCTTGGATAACCTGCTTGAACAAACAGAGGCGGTCATTGAGGCGGTCTTCGTCCGTCAAGTACTTCTTCTCGAGAAGTGAAAACAGATCGCCTGCCGCGCAGTACTCCATGACGTGGTTCCATCGGCCGTGGTCGGTGCAGAGTCTGATGGACTCAACGATATTGGGGTGATGCAGGCTCTTGCTGATGGTAAACTCGGACTTGATCTTCTTCTCGTAAGTCGGGGTGTCGTCAGACTTCTGCTTGGCACGAAACTCCTTGACAGCGTAAAGCTCGCCAGGGCATCCCTTCCGGCACATCAACGTGACTTTTGACGTGGCGCCCTTGCCGAGATGCTTGCCATGGCGGCCAAATTTCGACAGGTACTCGAATTCGGACGCAAGCTCGGCGACGTCGACCTGAAGGTCGTCGGGAAGAGAGATGCTCAGGCGGCGAGCCTTCACACCAACACCAGTGTCGGGGAGTTGCGCCCAAGGGGTGTTGTGTTCAAGAGGAATCACGCCCGAGTTTGCGTTGATACGGTAATTGGTTGAGGGGCTCTGTCGAGGGACGTCGTCGAAGCTGCTAGCACGGCGCCTCACTGTGTGCACCTTATACGCATGCTTCTCGCGTCCGGGGACGTTGGCGTTGACAAAGTTGACAGCGCGTCCGCGAAGAGAAAGGCCGGTGGACGCCCTGTTCTTCTTCTTGTTGAAGTCATCCGAGGTAGGCATGTGGGACGACTCTTTATAGGAAGCCGGATGGTCGACGGGAGAGCCCGGTGAAGGAGGCGAGTTAGACCTCGTTGTGTTGTGGGATGTGTTCATGGAGGGCCGTCTTCCGCTGCTCTTAGGAGGCTGGGTATCGACCAAGGCACTCTCTGAAGCGCCAGCCAGCTCGGACGTGGTGAAGCCGAAATCAGGTCTGGTCAGCGACGAGTTGGATCTCCGGAAGATGCTGGACATGGTCCGCTTAAAGCTCGAAGTAGAGCCTCGGGTGGGCCGCCTGGACAGCGGAGTCGGTGGCGGTTCTTGGTCAGCAGCAGGAGCTGGTGATGGGGCTTGGAGTTCCGAGTTAGCGGGCTTCAGCGTCGTGTCCGAAGGTGTGGCAGCGGTGTTGACCAGCAAAGGCTTAGGGGTGGTCTGGGCCTGGTGAAGGTCGTGGTCCTGACTAGGACGGGTGGTGAACTCTTGCGACTGTCGCCCGCTGCTAATGGGGGTCACAGGTTCATTGGGGGACTCGCTCTCGGATTCATCGGCTTCGAGGATGGGAGAAGTGAGTTCTGAGGAAAACTGACGAGGAGACGAAGACAGGCTGCTGTTTTGTTGATGGGCAGAAGGCTGCTTGACTGGAGTCGCAAGCGTTATTAGCGGCTATTGCCAGGGATGCGGTGGACGGAAACAGGGCGGATTGGAAACGGCAGCTGAATGACGGAAGGGCTTTGACAGTGAGAAACAGGGGGGAAGGGGGCATGGCATTGGGTTTTGGGGGAAGGTGCAGTGCAGTGACCAACGAAACGTACCTTGGGGGATGGGCTGGGGTTGGGACACAGCCATGGTAGGCAAGCTGCTGGGCATGACGGTTGCCATTGCTGAAGCGCCTGTCGGGTCGGCTTGGGTCCGGTGTGCAGGACGACGAGACAGCTGAGAGCGAAGTGCTGGGTGAAATCAGGTATGGGCCAATACGTAATTGGGCAGCACACCACCAGGAGAAATGCTTGGTGTCGGTACCGGCGTCGTTTTTTGTCGCTAAGAATGGGTTTAGGTACTTCCACGGCGTTACCGATGGGTAGGTAGGCGGTAGGAGTAAGGTAGTCTCAGTGGGCGGAGTCGTGACAGACTCCCCCCAATTATCGGTCTTGGTGCGACAACGTGAGCGAATCGATAAGTCGGGTCGTGTGTTCGGCCAAGGCGAGTTCGCGAGGGTGATAAGCCTTGGAGGCCAAGACGTGAGGTTGAGCAGAGGGAAAAAGGCGACGAACGACAACGGGTTTGAATTCCGTTAATCTTTATCCCATTGCTCGTGGCTGTATATGTGTTTGGGTTGCTTGTGTTGCGTGGGTGACAGACTCCGCCAAGTTTTTATTTTTTTAATTTCTGATCCGTATGTCGAATCAAACGATTGTTGCGGCTTTTTTCAAGTTGTTGCTTCTTGCAGACAGGTCGACCCTTTCGCCCGAGTGTGTGTAAGCGCAGTCCAACGAAGGGTGAGCACGCGAGCGTCTGCAATTCTGTAGTGTTGAAGAAGCAAACAACCGGGGAAGCTCGTCTGCGGAAGTCGGAGAGGATTGTGTTTCTCTGGGAGGGGGTGCCGTCGAGGTATATGTAGACGGCCTCTCTGGTGATGTCCTTCAAGGTGAGGGCAACCAACGATCAGAGAAGTCGAGGTCGGGTTTGGCGATGAGGTAAGAGTTTGAAGGTCGTTTGAAGTAATATTAGGAGATAGTTAGGTCAAAAGAGAGGGAAACGAGGTAATGGGTAGAGAAGAGGGAATGGGCGTGATAATATTCAGGCGTCCATTTTTCTGGAATCAGCTTGGCGGCACGGAGGGTGGGAAGGCTGTCAGTTTTGAATCGTCGAGGGGCACATTCGCGAGAGGATGAGAAGGGGGGCAGCGGTTTCTCGATTTGGATGAAGACAAGCTTGAGCAAGAACCCCCCGCTGCCGGTGCTGCGCTTAGAGGGGGGGGAGGGGAGGAGGGACCAGGTCCAGAGGGGTGTGTGTGTTGGAAAAAAAAAAATCTGAAGTCTGTAGAGTGGTCTAGCTGTAGGGTATTTTCCGCGGGGCGGGTGTGAGAGACGAGAAACGGTACGTAGAACTGTGTGAAAGTGGGTTTTATCTAGTCGGTAGGCCCAGGACACTAAGGTACGGCAAGGTAGGCACTCTGGGAAGTGAAATATTGGGTACGGTACTGAGTACTGCGAAGTGTACTGGGCTGCTTCTGGGAAGGCGTCTGTACTGCGTAACCTGTCTGGGTGCGAAGGGAATGGAGCGAGCGAGAGTACCGCCGTAGGTATGGAGGACTGCGAGAGTGCGAAAGGTACCCGGGAAATCAGGGCCAGCCGGGATAGCTTTGGAGTGATTGGGGATTGTGGATGGGCGACGATGGAGATTGGGGGAAACGGTGGATTGGTGGATGTGGTGGTTTGGGGGGGAGGAGACACTGGAGGCAACAAATGGACTTGACTGGCCAAGACGGAGTTGGAGGAGTGGATGCACTCGGTGCACTCTACAAGTGGCGGCCTGCTTTGCTTTCCCTTGGGAGTCTGCTGCTGGCTGACATGTCTGATACCTTCGTACTGCGTATCCGTACCTAACTTCAGAGAAGGCAGGCAGATTGAAAGACAACGATGGCATCGAAGGAACAGACAATTTGGATTTTGTGCCAAGAGCCAAGGCTCGCTCGACCATTCCAGTATCAATCTCAGAGTGTCCAATGCCCGTCTAGAATTTGCGAGAGTTGCTGCCAAGACAGCGCGCAGCCAAGAAAGACACAAGACACACAAGACACAGGCTTTTGGATTTGAGCGAGTATTCGCACCTCACACTGACACTTGGCACTCGCACCCGCTCAATCTCCTCTCCCATCTTGCTGCACCGCTGCACCGCTGCACCGAACACGACAACTGCACCCGCGACCTGCACCACGACCTCACCTGCCCTGGGCTGGGACGAAGAAAAGGTGGGCCCTCCACTGTGGGTATCTGGGGATCCACTCCACTGGTCGTCCACTTGCACCGATGAGCCCTGCCCTTGCCCTGGGCTGCCCGTCAATCAACTCAGCACCGCGTAAGGGTATCCTCTCTTGTGCCGCAGCCAATACGCCGTACACAGCACAGCATTTCAGCCCAGACAGGGCACAATTCAGACATCAGACGGCGACTCAGTACTCAGTACACATCCATGGATAGATACCCTCTATGCCATATGCAGTACACGCATTAGGCGCCTCCATGTGGCAAGGTAGCTGCCTCTCGACCCCGAGATCGGGTCCTTGACTAACGATAGCGATGCCGCACCGCACATGCTCTCGCCGCCGTCATTGTCACCATGCTGCTGATCTGACTGACCTTACCGGTCCCGTCCGAGGCGATAACTGACGAAATACATCACAATCACTGAAGAAACCGCACATCATGTCAGGGCCAGCACGAGGGCGAGAATACCCCGAGAAGCATGGAAGCCCCGAAAGAAGATTCAGACCAAGTCCAACGACGTGGGCTGGACGCCTCGGATATTGACATTCTTTCACGGAATTGGCGAAATACTACTTCGACTTTGCATATTCTATTGTGATATATCCATTAGCCAATCTAGTACGTACAAAGGGCATATGTATCTGTAACGACAGCTGCCATACATAGCTTTTGTGGTGTTGGCATTACTCGAAGCACTATCATTACTACTATTATTGACATCTGGCATTGGCACTGACCAACGCTGGAAGCAAGCAACAGGCCAGCTTCCAAGCCATTTCCAGCTCGGCTCCATCCACCTCACCATTTCCCTCGTCATGTCTGAATTACCGGTCCCCTCGCCTGCGCGTATTTGGCGAGGGGCGTAGGTGGGCGAGCGCGAGACTCAACATGCGTGACCGCCATCCATCGTCAACCCCCGTCAACCCCAGGTCAGGCCAATCCAGTCGCTGCCTTTCTGCAAAGTGGGAGAGACAAAGACAGACAAGAACCCCCAAGGGGGCCTGCATCGCATTGCATGGGGGCTTCCGACTCCGACTCGATTCCTTCACAAGACGGGCGAATTAGACGTCGCCCTCTTTGTGGGGTGGATGATGCCATGCTGGGCCTTCCTGGAAATCATCCTTCATGGTTCCATATCCTGCCTGGCTCTCTTGCTGATTCTGGAGAAAAGGAAATGCGAATGGGGAACTTTGCCCTCGCGTATCTGCTCTAGCGCGCAGCGTCATCTGGGGTTTTCTCCTGCTCTCGTGCCTTCTCTGCCTCGTTTGCTTTCTCAGTCGCCGCCTCGCCTCATCACAAGTCAGAGAAACCCGGCCGTCAGCCAACTGATTTGAGGGGAGAGGGCCCAGCTCTGCGTTGGTCGTCGACATGTTAGGGACCGTCTTATTCACGTTACTCCGTACCTGTCCAAGGGCTGCTTCCGCACACTATCCGCGCATGCATCCACATGCGCACATCCATCCATGCCGGGCCTGCTAACCCGCCCATGACGATGGCGCTGCTTGTTTGGGGAAACCGAACCCATCGTCATCCCGGCCGTGCGCCTTCCTTGACCCGTGGAGGTATCCGTATTCCCGTGTGTCTGTCCGCGTTTCCGCTCGACGGGTTTGGGGGAGATGAATGGAGAGATGTGCACCGACACAACCAACCTGTGCAGTGTTTTGACCCGAAAGCATTACCTACCAATTTGTGATTTGGATCTTCTTACCTCAGACCGTTGGGGTCAAGTTTGTTTCTGAGGACTAATACCAAGTCATTTGCTGTCCTTGGCCGCGTCTTGGCTGTGACTATCGTGATTGAAGACGCCGTCCACCGGCCTTACCGCCAGCAAGACATTTGCTTATTGCGGAGCAATTTGCTGAGACGGGAATGGGGTTCATTCACAAGCAACACCACAAGCAACACTGACGAGCCCGCCAGGCTGGCTCCTGCTGGCCGCAGGGCCGCCGGCCACTGAGCAGTCAGACTGTCGGTTGGCCGGTTTGTGGCTGGAGTTGCGGCTGCGGCTTCCATTTAGGTCATGGGTGCTGAGCTGCTGCTGCTCCTGCGTGGCTCAGGTCGTTCATCACTGCCGCCTTGATTATGACGACGATGCTGCAGGCATTGGAGCAAACGGCGGCGACGTTGGGACGAATACCTCGGCAAGTGGAAAGCAGCAGATCGGTGGATGCAGATACAGCAGTGCTGTCACGTTAATTATTTCCCCCCTAGAAGCTGTTACGAGAGTACGTGAGATATCTGTATGCCTCGAGATATCTCTGCCGGAGGATGACCGTGGCCATCGACCGGACCCAATGGCTGGATTGGCCAGCGTTTTGGGTGAGCGATTTAACACGCGCTCCAGCCAGGAACCCGGCCGGTACGGCGGTACCTGACGTGTCTCGCGAGACTTACCCGACACCACTGACGGTGACAGCTGCTGCTGCTGCTCCTCCCTGCTGTAGGTACCCAAAATACCTAAAATAAATTAGGTGGGAAAGAAAGACATGGCAGGCACTGGTAGGGGAAGCCTCCTTCGGCGCGCTCAGCAGCAGTCAGCCTGAAGTCCTGGACTCAGCAGCAGGGCAGGAACAGGAACAGGACAGGAGGAGGCCAGGGCCGCTTCCGCAGGGTCCACGCCCACTGCCTCGTCATGGGAAAATCCCGGCATTCTTTCGTCGTCTTCATGTCCGCTGCCATCCACCCGCGATCCATCAAAACTATCCATCCACTGTCCACTGTCCAGCGCCTCGGCACACCACCCACATCCACACCACACTCTGTCTCTGTCGCTGACCCTCTGATTAGCATCTCGTCCAACCAGCCGCTATCCTCCAGGTGGGCCCAGTGGACCTGTCAAGCTGTCAGGGTCCTTCCTCGGAGACGCTGCTGACCACAGAGACCTGAAGCCTCAGGGAAGAAACACTCACTCCCTGAGTCTGGAGGAGCCCAGAGTGAACACGGTAGGCGGGCAGAGTCCCGCCACAGTGCCCATCGTCAGTGGTTAAACGAGATGGCCGCCCCGATAAACCAAACAGCGCCTTCAAGAGGACCAGCAGGGCCGATGTCCCCTCGGCTGCTCCAACATCCAGCGTCCGCCGTGTGAGCCTTTTCCCGCTGATTGGATATGCTCGGCAGACCCGGCAGTGAGTGCATTCACCTGACGACAAGTGTATCATCAAACATCGCGGAGTGCCTGTTTTGGGATCATAACCCTTTGGGATGTGCGAACTCACGCCAACCACTGAAACCTGGGAAGGCGACAAGAATACATTTCACAATAATGTATGGCATGCCTTTGCCTGGCAGATGATGGGCAACATTGGAAAGTTTGTTCTCGAGACACACGGACTTCAATCCGACCAGGTCTTGGCCGCAAATCCAAACGAACGCCAGGCGCAGTCTATCATCATGTCACAGCCAGGAACAGCCTAGCAGCCGGACGCCACATCCTGGTTAGGCGTTTTTTTTTTTTGGCTAAGGATTGTCGATTCCCGTGGGATGATAATGCCACGAGTCTCGTTGTCGCTCTCGCTCGCTGTCATCGATTGACTTTGCAGCCCCAGGATCTCGGAAAGAAGACCTTCTGGAAGGGCCGAAAACGACCAACTCTGGCAGAGAGGTACTCGCTCCGTCGAGACTCACCACTTTCTGCCTCAACGGATCCTCATCACCGTCATGCGAGTCTTGGCCCGTCCAGGACATGATGATTTGATACTCCCAACACAGAGGGACGAAGCTCAGCTCTGCTGGATCCTCTCGCGCACGCTTCGGTATCTCTCGCGCTCTGCGGCATCTGTAGGTATCCGTAGACTGTTCTCAATCGCAGCCAAGCCCGCCTTGAATGCTCCAATACCCCAGTTCTTTATGGATCGCCATTCGATAACCGGTATCGCAACCCACAAGGGAATGCTAGCTTCAAAATAAACGGCCCTAATCTGGACCCTGCGCCGATACCTTCCTGTGAACTGACCTCACCTTACTCGGTACACCGAATACGTACTGGGTACTGTCCGTCTTCGGCATCATCTCTCACATCTTCCACAAGCAACTTCCAACCTTCTGCAGCCGCGTCCATCATCGTCCATCATCACCTGTCGTCGCTCTTCCAGAAAGCACGTGTCCGTACCGCGTGATCTTTGGCATAAATCATCAAGATGTCAAGCGAAAATGCTGGAGCTTTCTACGCCATCAAGACAAGGCGCAAAGATACGATATCTTGCAAGCGCCTGCGGCGGCTCAATTATCAAATAGAATACACCAGGGTCGCTGAAGCAGGTGCCGAGACTCCGATGGCTCCAGCCTCCTCCAGACTTGGAACAAAACGGCAGGGATACGGCTCACGATGCAAGGTGCGTCATGCTCCCCAGGTTGCGGTGGAGGCCTTTTCCACACCTCACCAATACCGACCGTTGGAAACGTTACTGCTGATAGCACATGATGGTACCAAACCCGTCTTCACCTGCTTACCGCTTTACTTCATCAACAATCCAACGTCACGTCTACCTTATTGGTACATTGTGACCGGTTGGGTCGAGGGAAGATACAGTCATCTGGATCTTCATATGACTACAACTCAAGGGGACAATCCTGTCTGACACAATACGATGGCAAATTCCTCGGCTACACCGTTCTTGGGATGACAAGACTAGCTGATCGGTTTGTGCCGTCGTCTCATGTTTTTGGCCTTTTGCTTCTCCCGGTATAGGACGCAAGGGAAAGGCGCAGCGCCTTCTTGGCAGTGTCTCGAGCAATGTTTGTTTGCTCCCGCCAAATCCAATAGCACCAGTTGTTCCAGGACGTTGCACCGCCAAAGTTGTGTTATCGCCAACACCTCCTGCAAATGTCGGCGTTGGAGTTATGCTGGCGGCTGACCTCTACATACGGTTTGAGACTTCACTGCGGCTAGAGCTTCGCCTCTTTGGCTGCTTAATCTCCTAGAGCTTGCGCTCCATATCCAAATAAGGCTGTGAAGATCGTCAGGAAGCGCTTGGCAATTGGGAGCAAAGCGCACGCCCAGCAACTCAATCTCAGCAAAGCCTCGAAGCCAAATCTAACAGCAAGACATGTTCTCATATCGCAGCAGTGAGAGCCGCCTGCCAAGAAACGCTTTTTGTTTTTTTATCCAACCCAGCCTTGCGAGCTTGAGCCAGACTTTCACACCTGGTGCCTACGCGACAGGTCATCGCCATTATCGCGAGAAGGGCGATTGTGGACGATGAAATATGCTCTTGGCACTTGCACCGCCAACCCATAGTGCGTTGTCTGTGCTGCGTTCCTCACGCGGCCTGCTTCCGGGAAATCTGCAACGGCACGGGGATAAGCATACCCTGCTGTTGAACCGCGAACTAGCCCGCTGCGCTCTGTCTCAATTGTCGACAATTACCTAAACCGGATGTCTTGATCGGTGCCGGTTTCACCCTCCGGTCACGAATGCCTCCGTTGATCACTATCAGTGGTGTTTTGGCCAACGCGGCTATTGTTAACAAAGTTGGGCCGGGCTGGATCGGTACCGGGAATCGAAATGCGTGCAGCACCAGGCCCTGCAGTACCTTACATGGAAAACCTCAGAAGCACTGCTGGTCAGCGTACCAAAGGCTCGGCGCCTCAAATCTAGTGGTCCAGCAAGAGGCGCGTTGCGTACGCCAAGCACTTGTCACCCTGCAAATGCGCATCCCTCCGGCCGAACCCTGTTTCGGCTGACGGCTTGTTTCATTCGTCGGGGAGCTCTTTGTCGAGTCTTTTCCCCAGACGCGGAGACCCAAGGACAACGACGGCTGGCAAATGGAGGATTATGGATATCGTCAAATGAAGCTGAACTGGAGAACGACGATGTTGGTCGGTGCCACATGTCCTCCCCGAGGGTCGATCCCTTATGCCGGCCTCTACCATCAATCGTATCATGCCAGGCTTGCAAACGCGAATGGCGGTTCTGATCATCAAACAGTCACCGCTTCTCTTGCTACTCGAACTTGCTTCACAGGTCACCCGCGTCGTATCCAGTGACATTTGCGCGGGTCGGGGCCGTCCAAAGCGGCATTCGATAGGAGCTGAGGGTGTGCTGGAAGTGGTTTATGACAGCCCTGTTGGCCACGACTTGTTTCAGCGCAAATCCACGAGCATTTGCTCCCCCCACGCTGAAAGACCGCGACGCCTACGACAGCGCCGGTGAGTGGTTCGCTTGATGCACTACTGCAGGTGGCCCAAATGAGGCGGGAGACGCATAACGAAATGAAGGCTGGCATTGGCGCTGCCCGCTGGGGATGGGCGCGACGGAGAGGGGTGGAAGGGAGCAAAGGACGGATTCTAGGTCTCATCACTTGACCGTCTGGACCCGAACACACCTCGCGTTCTGATTCTCGCCGATGACTTGGCGACCGAGTTGCTCCGAAATGAGCCCCGGAGTCTCATGTCACTGAGGGACCGACAGTCGGCCCCAGAAAATGAAATGCCCTCGTCACACTTTTTGCCGACGGCGCTGGAGCCGCCGGTGGACACACGCACGCCGTTATCGACCAGGGGCAGGCGATATGAATAATAATCGAGGGTCAGGGCGGAAACTGAACTGCTCATCAGTCTCCTGAAATCGTGTCGCGCCCGTCGATTCCGCGTCCAAGACAGCGGTGCCTCGCTCGAGCCTCGGTGTTTCTAGCGCCGTCTTTTTCATCGTTACTCCTTGCGGGCCTTGGCTGCACTACTAACATCGGTTCACATTGATGATTCTGGTATCCCTAGCAGATGCGACTTGGGCTCCCAAAACTGAACCCCCAACTCCGTGGTTGCGACATGTTGAGATGGCGCCGCCGAAACTCAAATTTTCCCCAGCTAGGAGCTCTAAGCGGATTGGACATTCGAATCGACATGCATATCTGCAAGTTGGTTGTTGCATGGGGGACTGTCATCTGGAATAGCAAAGACAACGGCCAGTGCAGGTCTGGCCTTGGCCAAATATCGCAGATCAGGACGCCTTTGGGCCAGGCGGGAGCTCTTGATCTCGTAAAGCCTCAGCCAAGACGCCCGAGCCATGCCTCCTCGTTGCTGATGCGGCATGCCACATTGAAGCACGGCGACAAATCAGAGAAGGGCCTTTTGATGAGATATGAGGGGTTGCAGCAGCTTGCCTCGCATCGAGATATGCGGCAGAGAACCACACGGGATGGCGACGGATACCGATATTCCTGATGAGGTGGAGGATTCCATGACGAGGTACCCTTGACTTCGACGATGGTCCAAGTTAAACAGCCAAAGACAAACAGCATTTGATGACTTGAAAGGTGGGGGAACGGTTTCCAGTTTTCTCGTGTTGCCATTCCGTTTACTCGGTCTCTCGGTCTCCCAATAGGAAACACATTGTGTGGAATGAGGTGGGATGTGTGGCTGGCTGGCAGCCGATTGTCAGTGGGCATCCGGACGAACACTTTGTTCGGCGTTCGGAGAAGAAGCTGTCAAACCGGCGTCTCTGTCCAATCGAAGGCTCTCCGTTGCCAATCCACCACCACATTTGTCTCCACGATCACCTCAAGCACCAGCCTCTTTCCCGAGCTCTCTCACGCCGCTCCTGTCGCCGTCCCTCCGTCCGCTCAAGCGCCCCCCTCGGGCGGCTTCTCCATGCCTCGAAGACAGATTTGCCGCCAAGCCAAGTGGCGGTGAGCTACTGCGTAGCAATGGCCCGTCAAGCCCTGGAAGCGTCGGCCTGCATCTACTGCGTAAGGCTCGCACTCGTTCGCCCGGCGGCGCGCCCCTCTTTTCGTTTCGTTCCAATCCCCGTCCCTGAAGCCGCCTTCCGCCTTTGCTCACCGGAGTCTCCCACAGCGGGCGGGCCCCTTGAGGCCTTGAACAACTGTTACCGGCCTTGCGGTGCCAGCGAAGGGTGCGAGACAGTGACAGTGACGCCGATGTGCTGTGCTGTACAGTATGCTGCTGGTAAAAGGGGTCAGGAATCTCGCTTCAATGCTTGCTGCATCTTGCTGTTAGGAGATGCGCGCACCGGATGCAATGATGCTCAGCCGCTGTCCCCCAGCTTCAACCCCCTGAGGGCTCATGCGACTGCCTTCTGTTTTCGAAGAGCCGTTTGTCGAGCCGCCTCTCACCGCAGCTTTCCGCGCTGCTGCAACAGCATGGCTCCTGACCATTTCATACAACGCCGCTGCTCGGTGTCCTGGTCGCACCGCAGACGGGCAGCTGCGCCTGGTCTTTCCAGGAATACGCGGGTGAGCTCTCACCACACCCCTCAATATGGCAAAAGTCTGGGGTTCGCGGGGTGAGAGGGCTGAATAGGGAGCCCTATCACGATGCTCCTTTGTCCCGACGCAATCACACCCAAGGAACTCTATTCGTTGTCGAGAGGGAACAGTCCATCCTCACCTCTCCCGTCCTTACAGCACCGGAAAATCCCTCACATCCAACGCACCATGATGACGAAGGCGGAGATGGCTGATGGAGGTGGTGGCTGCCTTTCTATGACTGGGAAGTGTCTCTTGCAGCACGCACTTTCCCAAGTACTGCTCATCGAGAGTGCATGTCACTGATACATCTTTGGTCTGTCTGCATCTGCCATCGAAACCTCTGCGGCTCAACAAGCGATGGTCAGATCAGTCTGTCCCAATGTGCTGGTTGGAAAGGCTTTTTTTTTTCTCCCGGCAAAGGAGCATCGTCCAGAGCGGTCCCTTGATAACAAACTTTTCATTCTGCATACGCCATCACCAGCCTGGGTGGGGTGATGAAGCCTACAAGCATTCAGAGCAGTACCTTATCTCTGGTGGCGAAGAAACAGTGGCATGCTCGAAATGTTTGGGCCAGATCTTCTAGAACGGTTCTACTGCCTTTCCCGAGTCGGCGACGTCCGCATGTCTAGTGCTGTGGACGGCGATCAACCACCCCCAAAGTGAACTTGAACATGTGTGGATGGCAGAGAACTTGGCATTCTGCCAGATGCTACCGCACAAGTTGCAAAGGCAAAGCCAACCGGCAGCCAGTCAGCAGAGCTGAATGCCCAGAGTCCGAACAGACCACCGGACCTTGCCAAGGCTCTCTGCAAGGTAACGCCAGTCTTGTCTGCTCTGATTTTCATCTCCAGATCTTGGCTTCTTCGGGCTCTCCTATTGAACGATAGGCGACGGTCGATCTCGTGTAATTCACGTGTCAAGCTTTTGTCACCGTTCGACGACCGATTGACTGCTCTCTACGATTACCATCCCAAGGTTGACTGGGCGTATGGCGACAGGACGAACAAGATATTTTCAGAACAAGCAACGGCGTTTACGGTCCCAACTCAGACACCCCACCCCGAGTTTCGGACGTGGTGGGCGAAGGCGAGAGAGGAGGCGTCTACATGTGCGGACCCGGGGAATGCAATGTACCCTCCGACACCCGGAGCTCTCTTGCGTCCTGCGCCCTCCCAACACATTCCCGCGGATGGCTTCCGGGGAGCCATTGCTGTGCAGAGCGGTACTCATAAGGACGTGTCCGTGTCTATGTCTGCGCGTTGCCAAGATGTCCGCGCGGCTATCAAGCTCCCATACCTTTCAAGGCTGTCTACGGCTCAAGGAGTGATGGGATGAAAAGCAATAGCGGCGGCCCAGCATGATGATGATATTCCCTTGGCATTGGTTTTGAAAGTGCACCTCTTTTTTATCTCGCGCCATTCCGCTCGAGCGTGCTTTTCTTTTCCCGATGCGTGCCTCGTAGTTCTTGGCGAAATCTCTTGGCGGGAAAAAGCGCGAAGTTGCGAGAAGATCCTTCCCATGTTCGAGGACGCGAAGCTGGTATTGGTGAGACTTGGGGCCAGAGAGACGCGTACGGAGAGAGTTTCGATGGTGTCCTGTTTCGTTGGTCAATCTCGACTTGTCAAGGCGATGGACATTTTCGTTCTTTAGGGAGGTGGACGGCATGGGCTTGGTGCAGATTTGTTTCGCCAAGGAGGGGCGTGTGCTCTACCGTCGGAGAGAGAGAGAGGAGACGAGTTTGCGGTGAGAGAGGGCGTTTGGTGCGGCGTTGACGTGGAAAGCTTGCGTTGCGGGATGGCTGTGTATTCTTGGTGATCTTCGTGCGGGCCGTGGCAGGAACGGGGGTGGCTGTGAGGGCAACCTTGTCTCGTTGGCAAGCTTTATTGAGGGTTGATTGGGGGATCTTTCTTTGGATGTTGTTGGGAGACACCGCCGCGATGCGATGTTGCGAGTCCTGCCAAGAGGACGGAGGATCATTGGGATATGGCTCCCAGATGTGATCGACGGGGTTGCGCGTTTTGCAGGGCGGCTTAAGGGTGGGGGTTGACGCGGCGTTGCTATCTTTGGGGAGATGGGATTGTGTCTTGCGTCCTTGCCTCAAGCGAGGTCTGGAGAGGCAAGGGCGATCTCGTCGATTGGCTCCTGATGTGCGAGACGATGGTAGAGGATGAATGTCTTCGTGTTGCTCTAGGCTTGAGCCAAGTTGACATTTCAGGTTGCAAGTGCACTTGACCTCGTTGCTGAGGTATCTGAAGTCAGGACTCTTGTCACGAAGCTGGGCCATTCTGGCGGGCCAAGTGGTCTAAGACTGATTGTTATTGGATCTCAATGGGTATGCTCCTGCTGCCTACCCGCTCAGCGAATTGTAGTTGAGGTGGGAAGTATGCATTTCCTCATTTATTCGCAGTTGAAGTCAAGTCCGCTCTGGTTTCCCACCGGTGACTGCAAGTGTTGTTCGCTGATCGGCTGCGATTCAGGTCTGTTCATTTGCAAAGGAGTCGCAGTCCCATTCGGTGACGATCGTTCACGGCCAAGCAAGTCACAAGCCGCAGCTGGGCTTGAGTGAAGAGCGGCATCTTGTGATGCCATCTCGGGCTAAAAAAAAGTCAGTCATTGGACGATTACAAGCAATATGGTACAAGAACGGAGCTGAGGAAACCCTTTGGTGGTAACACCCGCAAGCCTTTTCCCTCGGTTGTGTTTGACAGCTTTCCTGGCCATTATTGATTAGCCCAGTGTCAGAAGAGCCCCAAAGTCAATGTCAGTTGGTGCGGCTCGATACTTCACGGATTCCCTACTTGGCCTCCAGGGGCGATGTCCGCTCCTTTGAGGACTGTCTGGACGGCTGAGCCCATGCCGATGCCAAACATCACGGGCGTGCCGGCCCTGTTTGACTCGCTGTTGGAGAGATTGTGTACGTCAAGGGTAGGGGGCGGCAGGGCTGCATGAACACACCCGATCTGCCGTCAAGTTCTCTAGGTTGGTTCTGTAGCTGAGTCCGCAAGCAACCGACAAAAGGAACCGTGCTGGAAAGCATCTGGGGCACCCAATATCCGATCTTGGACACCGGAAGAACCAAATGAAAATCAGCAACGAAGCCGCAGAGTCTAGGTCCGGTTTGACACTCACCAAGAGCCCCAAGAGTGTTGAGGAGACAGATACAGAGACGGACGAAGCGAGGAAGTTGATGCCCAATATCTCCGCCGTAACGCCCTTGACCAGCTGGAACCAGAAGGAGACGTGGTACACGATGACGAACACCGTGCCCTTCGTTCACAACATGAAGACGGTCCCGCTGGCGACGGATCTCTGGCGCATGAGCCGGACCGGCCTGGACGCAGAGCCACCTGATCAACAGGACGCCGAACATGCACAAAAGCAGAGAATGATGCGCCAGTTGCTCCGGGAGTACACGGTTTCTATCCAATGCAGGGCCAGCAAGAAATAGATCATCAGGGGCATCAGCAGAGCGTTTCCGAGGGGGTCCATGCTCTTCAGGAGGGAGCCGATGGCCTTTGGTCTCACCCGTCTTCCTGGAAGGGTTGACGAACAAGATGGCCATGACGGCTGTGACTGCGCCGAGGGGGAGAGTGGTCCATAAACACCACCACCATGGCGCAATGTCGGTGAGGGCATCTAAAGAGTGTTGTAAGTATACTGCGCTAACTGGTCTCGTTCTGAAGGAAGCATGGGGTCTCGGAAGCCATACATTCAATCGTCAGACCAATGATCTCAGCGATACCCGCCATGCCCCCGATCATGCCCATGTAGATGGGACGCTTCTGTACCGGAAACCACTGAGCAATGCCGATGAAAACTCCCCATAGCATTCCCGCGCAGCCGACGCCCGAAACTGCTTTGCCGATGATGAGGGCCATGGAGTTTGGGGCGGCGCCGCAAACTACCAACCCAGCCTCGAAGATGCTGAGCGCGGCGAGAAACATCCAGGTGACTCTGGGCGCGGCGAAGAGCTTGCCGAACATGAGCTGGAAGCAGCACGTGGCCAGCGGGAACAAGATGCCGTATCAGGCCATGTCACCGAGGGACTTGAACTCGGCCACAATGGTGGGGATTGCTGTTGCGAGGATCGTGCGGTCCTGAAGGGTTGTAAATTGTCAGTTGCATAGCTCGGACACCAGCGGATGTCGAAGACGGGAAGGTTACCAGGGACAGGTAGAAGACCGCCAGAATGAGACCGGCGACGATGCACACCAGGCCAAGGCTGGTCGCATGCTCGGCAGAGAGATCATCAGAGCCACCTTTCCGTGGTGCCGTCTAGCTCCTTATCAGATTGATCATTGGAAATGGCTTCCTTCTCAAGCCGGCCAGAGTCCTTGTCCACATCCTGAAGCGGGACGTCGCTGGTCTGAACTTGGTGATCTGGAGCCGTTTTTGTGAAGGACATGTAATATCAAAAGATTTAAGTGAAAAGAGAAAGACCAGCAATTTATGTAGAAGCGAAATCATTGTGACAGGAAAGAACGGAGGGAATGCGACGTTAAAAGTTTTGAACTGTTTGAAGACACGCAAGGCTGATGATCTATAAATCCTTGAAGCCACGTGAAGGTTCTTTCACGAAAGCTGGATGATATCATGCTGCTCTTGAACCGAGAACGCGATGCTCCTTAACCGAGAACGCGATCTGTCGGCTCAAAGCAGCAGTCAGGCTTCGGACAGTCAACCTTCGCCGTCAGTCGTCATTGCCTCCCATAGTCAAGGAAAGGAAGACCCGCATATGTCGTTCTACACACCTCCGACCATCATCGATCCTAGTGCCGAGGCAATCACCATCATCCCTGGCTACCAAGTAACACTCCGAGAAGCTGGGCTGATGTTTCGACTCTACACATCCGACTTGGTTCCACAGTTCCCCTTCGTCTCGTTGCTAAACGACAACGCGTGCGACCTCTACAGGAGCAAGCCGTTGCTCTTCAGAACAGCGTTATGGACATGGATGCCTCCCAGCCGAGACCTGGGCATGACATTTGAGAGATGGTTTCGGCAACATGGTGCCTACAGAGTAGTCGTCCTACTCGTGAAGGACCTGGAGATTCTGCTTTCGCTGCTCGATTACTTTGCGTGGTATTGCCTTCACTCCGCGTTGGCTCTTTGCCCTTCCCATCCACCAACCTTTCCGACACGTCTCCATACCAACAGGAACGATGTTCTCTTCTACGCAAAGCCTAGCGACACGAGCTTGATGCAGCTTGCTCGCGGGCCGGCAGAAGATTTAGGACTTCCCTAACGCCCCGGCCTCCCGATGTGCCCATCCGGCTCCATCTACGAAGATGCCGCCTTCCTCAGGGAGGATATTCAAATAATAAACCAACCAGCACACGAACGCTGGTTTGGGGTCTGTTCTGGGCCTGTTCCACATGTCATCGGTGCAAGTTATCGGACAAACATCCATCACACTTCTCGAAACTGGCCAGCTCAAATGTTGCAGAGGTTGTCCAGTCTTCTCGGCAGATCAACTTGGCTGGAGCATACTCATTACTTCGACGGCTGCTGCGAGAAGCTGTCTAATGCCCCGGCACACTCGACAGACCTGCTGCTCGTGTAGCTGATTGGATCCCGGAAAGTTGTGCTCAGGGTGGGCGATATCTTCAGAGAGCGGAGCGATCTCGCTGACGACCAGCCTTTCGGAGGTCTCCACGCCCTCGCCGTTGCCACCGCCGAAAAGGAATGGGACTCGTTCATGGGCTCCTCGCCCACTCCGCTACGTTCAAACCGTGTAGCTTCCCTCCTTTGTTTTTCTTTTCTGCCTAGTGATCTGCCGACCTTTCTTTGAAAAGATCTCCTGCGCCAGCGATCTGCAGCCATCCGTGTCCAACTCTCCGAGCCGGCCATCCACGTCCAAGGCAGCACACAACCGCAGATACCTCACCTTAGATCTAATGGAAGTGCTTGATGAGTATCCAAGAGCTCCTCAACGTTTTCCTCGCCCTGCCCGTGGAAACGTACGCGCCACTCTCCTCCATCTCGATCCTCCATCTCGATCCTCCACCTCTCCCTCGCCATCATCATAACGTGCGAGCTCCTCTGCATGGAAGACCACGACTGGGACCTCGAAACGGCGAGAGGAAGCCTCAGCCTGGCAGACACGCCTCGGATCCTGAGCGAGCGGTTCGACGCCGCCGGTTGCGCGGCCCTCGTCAACCGCCAGCCCTTGCTCTCGTCGTACGCTGAGAACTACAGAGCGATCAGGCGCTGGTTCATATCCAAAGTTGTTCCTGCGGATACCGCCACTACGGTGCCGCCGATGATGGATCCCGTGTTTGCGCAAGGAGTGGGAGTGCCCAAAGGCTTCGGGTTCTGCCAGCAGTTGTCGGAGTTGACCCGCCGAACACTTGAGGCTTATCGACGAGTCTTATGAAGCTACGGCAACTCCCACGCTGCCAACTCGTGTCCTGTACATATTATAGTTGAACGGCCAGAGAGGCGTTGGGTGGGACGTGATCAGACTTGAGAGCTGGTCTTAACACAAGCAGCAAGAAAGGAAAGATCACGAGAAAGTCTGGCGGGTAGCCATTTTGAGCGATGGCACTTGGGAAAGGAAAAATAAGAAACCCTTCTCTCGCGAAGGACGGACGGACTGTTGATGATTGCAAAAGAGAAAAAGATATGGGTGGTAGAAATGACAAAAGATGAAGGACCGACCGTGGTTCGAACACGGGGCCTAGAGATAACTGCGTGTGGAACTGCAATCTCTCGCTCTACCACTGAGCTATCGATCCGACTGTGGTGATTGGTTGTGGCAAGTGCGGCGGTACGTCTGACTAAGTCGGCTAAGCCAGACACTGTGGAGCTGAATTGCTTCACCCCTCACCACCTCAGAATCTCATGCATTGAGGATAGAGTGTAGGATAGATAGGTGTGCTGATCTTCCTATGTCATGAAAATGAGCGTTTTTTCAACTTCTTAAAGTTGATATTTACGCTGGGTACTGCCTCGACAAGCCTTGCTAATCCATCTCTCTGCCGGCATAGGCACCACAAAGCTTCCTCAACTAACACTCATCAGCGCTTACAGCGGTAATAGGTGATCACGCGTTGCTCTCTCAAGCTTTTCCTGTATTGAACAGAAAGCGAATCGCATACTTAGCAGAAGAGCTTACGATCACAATGCGAACAAGTCTACCTCTTTTTCAACTTGAACAGACCAACGACCTGTCTGTCTCTCAGTTAAACCTGGGCAAGTTTGACCACAACAACGATGTTCAAGATGGGTCAACACGTCCGAGTCTGCTTGTTGGTCAGGCCTGGCCACAGCGTCATAGCTTCGGTTGGTCTTTGGAAGTTGAAGGTCTGCGTGCCGCCTGTTTCGCAGCAGACTTGACTCCTTCACGTCAGGCCATATAAGCAGATGTCCAAAATCAACGCTCTCTATCTAACAATCCGAACAGGCTTGCTGCCGCTTGAGATGAACGGGGGACTTCACGAAAGACTCGCCGTTATTCAAGCAGCGGCTGCAACTCATTACCTTGGGTCATCATTGAGCACGCCTCAGGAGAAAACCTACCCAATCAAGAAACTTTCGCATGGTGGCAATATACGATATTTCCTTGGGAAGAGGATTTTCGGTGTACCAACCTCCAAAACCATGTTGCATGGCCATGAACCCGGCAGATGGCCGCACAAGAGCCATGCCCTGACGAGACCAGCCGTCCTGAGCCAGAGCATGTCACTCACTCCTATCAAAAAATGAGTCACCTGAACCTTCCCTCTCCCGCTCCTCACGTACTCTGCAGTCTAGCTACACCACACATCAGCCTTTTGCCATTTACAAACACTCGCCTGCGCCGTCAGGCAGAGCTGCAGAGGCGAGAAGCAGACGGTGTGAGCTGGCCAAGTGGGTCACGATGCAGGTCTGGAATGACGAGAGCTGGGGGGTTGGTTTTTTTTCGTAGATTGTCGGTGAAGGAGGGACGCGCGACCTCTTGGCGCGTTGGTGCTGCAGGCACACACAAATCATTAGAGGTGGGAGAAAGCATGCCCAAACGTTCGCCTTGCTCGAAGTGCAGTGGCCGGCCGGTCCGCCTCTCCTCCATCTGGCGCTATGCTGATTCAAGGTACAGCGAAGGTTTACGCGCTCGAATATCGTCAACCCTTCTGCTCTGCGCGTTGCTGAGGTAGGTAGGTCGGCTGCACGACTGGCCTAGCACCCAACCATGCAAAGCCGCGTGACCCTGTATTTCACCCCCAGACAGCTTTGGTAACCCGAAAGTGCTTCTTAGACCACACCGCAAAGTGAACCCATTGATACACCGAATGAATGCGTGCGGGCGAACGAATTTGAAGGGCCAGTCGCCATGTAGCATCGATAACGAATGAGCCAATCGCCCCAACGACCCGAGCAGGATTTTGCCGGGCAATGGCCGAACTGATAACATCCCAAGTTCCGAGTCTAGCGTAGAGGAGGTGGATGCATGCAGGAGGCTCTTTGATGCCGCACGACGGCGCCGCAGATTTTCGTTCTAGGTGGACTCTAGAAGGACCACAGCTTGCGGATCTCTCCCCCTTCCCCTGGCAGGCAATGTGGATATCGTTGCCATCGTAATGCGGAAAAGGGCCGACAGTCTGCCGTGGCTGCCGAGGTGTCCTGCGTGCCGTACGTGTATCCAAGTCCGGCGACGGCTCGGGGCAGCGCGCTCGGGACCGGTCAATAAAAGCGGGCCTGTTCGGCGGTCGAGTCAGGGGTGAATGAGGCAACTCTGATGACCTGGTCTTGTCCAACGACTCTGCTGCTGGTGGATATGATGGTCGCCTCTGCCACAATCATGTTGCCTTCGCCACCGAGTTTTGAATCAGGGTGGCTAGTGTGTCTGTAGAGACTGGAACCAAGGAACCACTGTACCACTGCTGACTTGTCCAACCGACGATGGGAGACTTTCCATGGGTCTGAACCAGTAAGGGCATCAGCGAAAAATAGCAACGAAGCTAAATGGATAATGGCTGGGCCGTGACGAAGGCGTCATTTGAATCCTAGATAGCACTACTGCGAGGAAGCTTTCTCGTCGACGGAGACTGCTTTTCTTCAACGAGTATCGCGGCATCAGGAATTGCGCCGAGTAATAATTGCGGTACTGCGAGGGTTGAGACAACAGATTGAAGAAATGGGCATGAAGACAGTGGACCGTGTGTGGTTCGGAGAAGGCCCGATCGATTGAGCGAGAAAAAATATCCCGAAAAGCACCCTCATTGGTTGGCCAGCGATCCTGGAACCTGACCGAGAAGGACAAGAACAAGCTCCAAGGGCCACACCGCCCCAGTCGTCTCAGGAACAAGAAAACATAGGGTGCTGTGGCTGGCGTCTGACAGCGAGAAGACGCGCGCCCCATGTGGTTTTCCACCGCCCGTCAGTCCCAATCCGGCGGCTTGGACGCCGGTGAGGGTTGTTGGCGTGGGACGATTCAGGCACGCAGGCGACGCTGGCCGACGTGGCGGTTGGGTGTTACCGGCCCTAGGAGCTGCAGCCGTCGCCCGTCGCAGTTGCAAGGCGGTATGCGGCTTATTCCTAGAGCTTTGCCTGGGACGAAACGCCTTGTTGTCAATCTCGGGCTGTCGCTGTTGAGGAGGGGCTTCCGTTGATGGAGCGTCCACAATGGACAACGACGCAGGATGTTGAAAGACCAGTTGCCGTTCCCGCTCCGTTCCCGCTCCCGTCCGTCTCGTCGCAAGTTTGGAGCAAGCTTACCAACATCACATGGACTGCCAGATCTCCCGTGCGTGCTGGATCTTTGCTCTCTTCGTTGTGTCTCTGCAATCATTCACATGCGGGCCTGTACGTCTGCCCCTGCGGGGGTTCTGCAAGCTGCAAGCAGCAAGCAGAGAATGATGCTGTCTCTGTTGGTTGCGCCCTAGTGGGCCGGCTGCTGGTGATTGTGACGTCCTTCTCCATTGCTTGCCTCTGGCCGTTGCAATGCCAATTCAAGATTGCGAGGTCGCGGCCTGGCCAAGGTTTGCTCGTCTCAGTCGCCCTGAGTAACTCTTTTTTGGCTGGCCCAGACCTATTATCTTCTGGTCCAGACGCCGTGTCCGAGCTCCTCATATCTGGACTGGCCTCTTGTCAGTGGAGTTGAGGGCTGGGAGCCAGGGAGTGAAAGGCCTCAACCTGAGCAGTGTATCGTACTGAAACCGAAGCGACCAGCCAGTGCTGCGTGCGTGGCTCCAATGCCTTTATTGCGGCTAGGCTGGCACAGGTCAGCTTGACGGAGCAGAAAGCCCGGCGTCGATGGTGTCGGTTAGTATTCCATGGGGCTCCCTAATAATTGTCTAGCTCATGGCTATGTTGGGATTAGCCTTGAAGGTGCGAGCGAGCTGGAGGCAGAGCGGGGCAGAGCTGGACAAGCCGTTGGGCAAGAACGATGACTTCATCTTGTACTGCGCGTTATCTGCGTTAGTTCTGGACGGCACCTGAGTGAGTCCGAAAAGAGTATCAATATGTGAGGAATGAGTCCTCAAGATTGAGGGGCTGTCGACGTGTTGCACAGGGGCAGGGACAGAAGGGACAAGACGCAAGTCACTTTGCTTCCCCCTTTGCCCCTCCGACCCGACTCAGTAAGGTAGGTAAGGAAGCTAAGACCACTGAAGCCGGGCCAATAGGAAGTGATCCAATAGATGCAATCCAGCAAGACGTGGTCCCGTCGAGATGGAAACTTCGGTTGGAAGTATCTTATCGCCCCGGACTAACGTCTCGGCGGGCTTTCAACACCACGGGCAGTGCAGCGAAAGCAGAAGGGGGGAAGGAGCAGCAGGAACGGGCTCCGCGTCCCAGGCACGGCACTCTTCGAGACAAGGGCAGCCACCTGATTGGCCCACAGCCAGCTACGTACCGGCGCGGCATACGCAGTACTTGGCTCACCACCATGATGATGCGGGGAAGACAAGTACAGCCTATGTATGTATGCTTTCCAGGAACGCAGGCCAGACTTCTGGAGCAGCAAAGAACAGCTCCCGTCCGTTTCGAACCACGACCAATACGTACCGGGTATGCTTTGTCGCATCAACCGGCTCTCAGGCTCAACAGAGGGCACCGGCACAAGCACGCACCAGCGTGGGCCAGGGCCTCTTTCTCTTCACGTGTCAAACGATGGCAAGCGAGTTGGCAAGCAAGCGTTTTCCACGCCCGTTTCCAATGGCTTCTTTGTACCTTAAATCTGAAGCAACGTGGACACGTCCAGGGACGAGGGGCTTGGACGTCCATCACAAAGAGCGGACAAGAGTCAGTTGAATCATCAGTCAAACCTCACGGCCCGAAGCCGCTCCCTCCCCGATTGGAACTCAAACACCAGCTCGATCCAATGCACCAGCTGTCCCCTGCACTGTTTGGACGACGAGAACGTTTTGGAGTCCGTGGTATCTGTAGAGGTGCCTGAACTCTGAAAGCCTCACCATCCGGAGCGTGAGGCAGGCAGGCAGGCAGGCGGGGGGAGCTGACGAAGACACACAAATAGGGATGGCCAACGGTCACTGCGATGCCGTCTTGGGGTGTCCGGCGGGTTGATAAGACATGCGCTCAGGACAATGGCCAACGAAGAAAGGCCACTCCGACGCCATAATCGGAAAGCCTGGTACCCCAAAAAGACAGTAAAGCCAGAGAGCCAGCCGAGCTCGCACCCCAAGTCACCAAGTCACCAAGTCACGGATGGATTCTTTGAGCAACTTGAGGTCAAAGATGAAACGGACGTGGGTTTGTTTGGCAGAACAGGCAGGCATGCCATGCGCATTCAGGAACCTGAGGCACACCCTACCATCTCTAACGTCCTCATCTCCCGTCCCTACCAGACGCCAGTGTGGCCAGCCAGCCCAGCCGTAAGAGACTTTGTCCGTAGTGTAGGTACGGGTACCTTGACAAGGGTCGGATGGAGGATGAAGGGACCCCGATTTTGGCATGGTGCGCTACCCAATTGTGTGCGACTGTACACGTGTAGAGGTAAGGAACCCAGCAGATGCATCAAGTACCGCCGTGCCGATGAAGTGTGGATGGACACTTAATCGGAGCTCATGTAAGGAAAAAGGCTAAGCTGGGTCGAGGGAGATAGAAGGGCGGGAAAAAAGGGACGGGGGGATGAGGGATTCTGGGAAATGCGATTCGTATTGCACAGGTCATGCAACTTCGGGTTATTCCAGTTGCTCCAAGCTTGCTTGCTCACCTAAAGCCAAAAAAGCAACAGACACTTTCACCGTGTTGCTTTCCGTTCGTTTCCTCTCACAGACGCATGTGATCGATCAAGTGTCTTATTCGTGGTTAGCATCGTCAGCTTCCCACTTTCTCCCACGTCTCCTTCCCAAACCCCTCCTTCAACCATCTTCCCGTCCTCCCGAATGACCGACTATGTTCACTTCCTACATCTAATTACCTTTCATAGCCATTCCCGCACACCAGCATTGCACCCCGGGGCAGGTACTTTACCAGCCAAAGCCCCCCGGTCAGCCAGACCAAGATATTGCCACCAATTACCATCTTGGTCCCACGACTTCGGCACGCCTACCCCAACTTTGCTCGTCTTGTCCCGCCTGCCGCTCCCTCCCTCCCTTCCAGCCCAGCCCAGGCCAGCCGCAACAAAGGCAGCCGGCTGTCTCTCCAGGGTGTCCGTCAATTGGCCTCCTGCGCTCTGAGGTGTCAACGACCTTCTCTCCCGTTGCTCCTGTCCAACGGACAAATCGAGCAGCGTTTCCCATCCCCTTTTGGGCTGCTCAGCTTCAGGGTCCAGCTCAAAAGCAACCAGGCGCAGGCCGCGACAACAGGGGCGTTCGGCTACCAGGCAAACCGTTCCGTTTGGCGACGCGACGGGCTGCACATCCCGCCAATCCCGCCTCCATCTTTCCAAGACCCCTTCGTCCCATTTGTCCTCCGCACCGTCTGAGCCGCCCCCAAAAAAAACCCTTGATCTACCTACCTGCTGCCGCCTCCCCGGCTGATCGCGTGTCACGAGAGCGATAGAGACCGCCCGAGACGACAGCTAAAAGGGGAAAGGAAAAAAGAAATAAAGGCACCGAAGGACAAAAAGAGGCGGTCCGGCATGGGGACGTGGAGTCGCAGTCGCCCACAACAACATTAACCGCTGCCCTACCGAAACAATCGAATTGCTGCATTTCCCATAATTGCCCGCCCCAGCCCAAGCAAGCAAGGCGGTCCAGCCCAACCCCAACCTCAGCCAACAATCACCCTCATTCAGTGTCCACATACACCCGACCCGCGAACCCGCTTTCTCGACCCGTCACCACTAGCCGCGAAATTCACCTGTGTCCGGCTGACCTCGAGGTACCTGGGTTGCGGAGTACCTACCTTACCAAGGCCCTTGACCTTACCACCTACCAGGGACACCAGGGACACCAAGAACCCGTCGTCACCCCGGTCACCTCCTCTTGTCAATTGACCGAACTGAACCACCGCAACAGCTCACCACCCATTATTATTTTTCACAATAACTGCTGGCCCCTCGCCGCAACCTTTCACTTTCCTCCTCTCCCTCACGACTGCACCGAATCACGAATGACTCACCCTTCACCCTACTGGCTATGTTGTGACCTGGATCGCGACTGAACCAGATTAAACTACAACCTTATCCCTCGACCAGAATCTCCGGGTTCTCACAAGCCAAACGAAGACAGCGCTTGATTCACGTACACACACACACACACATATATACACACGCCAACCGATAGTCAGCGCCAATACTTCCACCACAGACACAGTCTCCTTCCAGATCCGCCCGCACCAATCAAGCACATATCACACGGTCTTCACACGTAACAACATTTCGCCCGCAACGAGTACATAATTGTAAGTCATTTGATTTACTTTTGGCATGCGATCCGCGGGGTTTCCAGCTCCCTAGGGAACGAGAATCACAGGGCAAAACATTGGAAACAAGGCGCCGAAAGAGCACCGCACGGCTCAAAGGAGCTGCCGCCCCAAAAAGCAACTGCGCGCTAACAAGCCCATTCAACAGCTTTGCGTCATCCCCCTGCGACCGCGCTGCACTGTCACCTGCGAATCCTGCATCGCCTCGCTCCCTGCCGCAGGCACCCCCCAAAGACATTCAGTACAACACTACTTCCGATGCTGCGTTCCTGGGCCTAAAACCCAGACTAATTAACTCGACTCATCCCACGGCCGGTAATCATGTTGGCTTCCGATTCTTTCCTGCCCTCGGGCTTCACCGACCACGACCCCAACATGCCACCCTCGGCCGTCATTTCACCACTGTCACTGTCAAAAATGGCGGGCTCGTCGTGCTACTTCGACACCAAGTCGACGTCCAACACAGCAAACTCCATCTACTCACCTCAGTCGTCTGGCGCAGTGCGTCACCCGCAGAGCTTCCTCTCCCCAAACCTCCTGCCCAACGGCTTTAACGGCGCCAACGGCTCAAACTACCAGCCCGGTGTCAACCCCTACGAACCGAGGTCCATGACATTTTCGCCGACAAACCTGGACCAAGTTGTCGGTCTCAGCCCCGCCGTCGGGAGGGTATCAGCAAACGGCATGCCGCACCCACGGTCCGTTTCGGCCGACGCAGCCTCGGCTCCAGCGTCAGCACAGATTATTCGCAAACTCGCCCAGCAAAATGCGCGCATTCGAGAGGCCTGGGAAGCGGAGCGCAAGTACATGGAAGCAAATCGCGAGCGGGTCGAAGAGGTGTACAAGGAGGAGCGCGTCATCATGGAAGAAGAGCGTTCTGCCTGGGATGCAGAGAAGATGAACCTGCTGGAGCAGGTTCGCCTATTGAAGCAACAGGTTGCGCTGATCGAAGGCGACAAGAACCGGCTGCAAGGAGTGCTGCAGCGCTACGAGCTAGAGAGGGCAGGCAAAGTCGCCGGCGTCACTGTTGCAATTTCAGGAACAGGAACAGGAACAGGAACAAGCGGCGGTGGGGCCGAGTGCCCCACAGA
Source organism: Colletotrichum theobromicola (assembly GCA_014705045.1). NCBI lineage: Eukaryota > Fungi > Ascomycota > Sordariomycetes > Glomerellales > Glomerellaceae > Colletotrichum > Colletotrichum theobromicola. Next base: position 16,476 of record JABGLZ010000720.1, on the reverse strand, counting down.
AGTTTCCTTCCCAGGTTCCTCCTCGCACCCCAATGACGCGCGGTTCGGCCTCTCTCACGGCACTGGCGAGCGAAGGCCAACAGACGGCTCTGCCTCAGCCTCCATTTCGCCGGCCCAATTCCGATCTCACTTTATTAGCCCCGGCAGTTCCAGAATTTCTCCCACAAGACAACCAGAGTCTTCGCCATTCATCCCACTCAACCCCAATATGCAGCCCACTACAAGCAACGCTGTCGATTTCCTTGCTTCTCCCAAGGATGAGGAGCCGGTTCCCATCGTCGACATCCAGATCATCAACCCTCAACTCGAGGGCGTCCCCCTGAAGGTGCCTGCTATTGAGAAGCCCACCTTTACTGACTTTGGCGTCACCCCCGAAAACTCCAAGAACTCATCTCGAAATGTGTCGCCTCCCGGAGAGCCTGGCAAGGCAAGCCGCAGCAGCCCCTCCAAGGAGCAAACCATGCAAGTTCTCGCGGCGCCCGAGACTGACAGGCTTGTAATGCACGCCGGCCACACTCCGAGCCACTCCTTGTCTCACTTGGGAACCGCGCCTGGTACTGAGGTTCCCACTGCTGCCGATGGCACTGGTGGTTCTACACCGACTCTGGCGCCGACGGATATGAGCTCCAACCCGGCAACTCTGTGTGACGTCAGGCCTAGAGGCGAGTCGTCCGATGTCAAGGATGACGTTTTCGGGGACGACTACGAGGAGTACCCTATGGAGGCAACAGATGACACTGGACTGAAGGGCCCTTTGATGATCCGCAACATTCCGGCTCACGATGAAATCTTCTTCCGGCGCTTGTCTGAGAAGCTCGAGGACGTGAGCCGCGGCGAGGACGCTCTGCCTACCTGTATGAAGGACTCAACCGATGATCTGCTGGCTGGCCCTTCGGAGCAGAAAGAAAACAACCTCGCTGCCAAGGCTGACGCCGATGCGGCTAGCGACATTGGCTCTGCGATCGACAAAGACGACGACTCCGAGCCTCAGCCAAAGATTGAGGAGGTCGACATTCCTCTGAAGCTCAAGAAGAGCACCAACTTTGGCGCGCCTCTGGGCTCCATGTTCTAAATATTGACGAGAAATTCGTCTCTTACGATTCTTCTTTCGGAGCTAGTCTCCACGACACTACAGGCGCAACACAACGCATAGACATTTCATAATCCTCGGATCCCCTTCTGCACATACGGTCCCGGGCTTCTGTACAAAGTTATGGGCTTCCATACAAAGTTATGGGCTTCCATCGACTACTCGGCACAGGTTATCAGAATAGACCGGCCTCAACAACTTTTCCTTTGTATATTCCCGCAACAAGCGGTTTGCGCTTCGATTCCACGGCGATAGAAAGGGGCGACTGGGCGGAACCGCCAGTGCCCCGCGGAGCAACATTACTCGATTTTTCTGTTCAGGGACGGATTTGATGGTTTCTACACAAAATGCACAATACCCCCAGAGGACAAGGAATCCTCATGACTTGGCTTGGTTTTGTTTTACATGGGTACTGAGGCGCATTCGTCTCGACCCAAGATTGGAGGGAGCCCCAAAAAGGCAAGGAGTACACACGGAGTGGAAGTGGTCTGGGCCGGAGCTAAGATGCCAACCACACGGAGGAGGTGGGGTAGAATGACACTGGATCAAGGGCGGCTTCGGAGCTGTCTGCCTGCCAAAGACAAAGGGCAATGTAGCGTTTGGTCATACAAAATACCATTGCTTATGCGGCCACTTACGGCCGCTTTTTGTCAATATTGTGCGAAGCAATGCCTGACATGTGAAATGCCTCTGATAATCCCCAGTGCTGACTCTGGCGCCCCTTTTGGCTTTTGCTCCTAATCATGATGGTCGCGAGATGATAGTTTCGGAATGCAAATAAAGTCTCTTGCGCTATGCGCAAGCAATCCACGAATTAATACTCAAATACCATCAACATGGGTAATGCAATCTTTCCCTTCCCTCCATTTCCCGCAATAGCGCCTGTCTGGCAAAAAATCAAGCTACACCAAACGAAAGCAGGCAAGGCAATGCATATCCCCTCTCCAAAACAAACCCTCCCGGACTCGACCCTTGTATCCTCCCTCCTCTTTCCATTATTAATGTTGCAGCTTTATGCCGTCTTCAAAAAGGGGGGATGGGGGGTATTTCTACCGCGTATGCTTCTGCAGCGCTCAACCGAAAGCAACTGCGGCAACAAGTCGTTGTCCTTCATGCGGCTCCCTATGCCAATCCGTCGGTCCATCCATCCATCCATCTATTCTACACCCGCTCGTTCAAATCGTCAAGCAACTCGGTCGTCTCGGCCGGCGACGCGATCCAAGCCGTCGTTCCCACGGACCGCGCCTTGAAGTCGTTGCTGCCGGCGCTCAGGAACTGGTCACCGATGTGTAGCGTGTCCTCCCCGGCGATGGGCCTGTCCGCCTGCCCGGCCTTGGCTGCGAACCACCGCTGGCACACCGTGACGCCCCACGACTTGTCGCCAATGTCGACGAACACGTCCCGGCCGCCGTTGAACGCGCAGAACGGCACGCCGGGGCGCCCACCCACACCCACACCAGCACCTCCCGCGCTACCGCCGTGCTGCTGCTGCTCCCCTGCCGGCTCCGCCTGCGCGTTCGGGCTGCCCAGCGCCGAGAGCTCGAGGATCTTCTGCACGACGAGGACGGTCTCCTCGAGCGACTCGCGCGGGATGCGCAGGCTGGGATCCGTGGGGATGATGCCGACGGCGCGGTCCTTGCGGAGGATGGTGGCGGGGAGGTTGAGCGTCTTGACGCAGTCCTGCAGGGCGCCCTCGGCGACGTCGAGGAGGGCGGCGATGGAGTCGGCGGACCACGCGGCCATCTCCGGGGTCAGCCAGCGGTCGCGCGGCACGGGGGCGAGGCGGTGCGGGGAGGAGGCGGAGTACTCGAAGAGGTAGTTGGCCTCGCCGCCCATGATGACGATGGATTCCTTCTGGGTCAGGGTGAGGGTCTCGGAGGCGGCGATGGCGTCGAGGAGGCCGTGAAGGCGGGCGTAGTAGCGGTCTGCTGTGGTGTAGCCCGCTGCTGTCACGATGCCGATCTTGATGTCTTTGCGAAGGAGGTCTGCGGGATGATGGTGTTAGATAATTGCCCATGGATGTGGTGAAGAGAGAAATGTTGCTGCTGCTGCTGCTGCTCACCGAGGAGACGGGGGATGACGGGGCTGGAGGGTTCCAGGTTCTCGCCGTCATCGTAGAGCGTGACATCACCGTCGAACGTGACGAGCTGCAGCGACCCGGCCGTGACGGCCATGATCTGGGCGGAGTTGAGGATGAGACGGACGTCGTTGAACGAGGGCGAGACGTAGCGGCGGGAGGAAATGTACCGCTTGCTGTCCATGTGGTTGAAGGCCGCCTCGAGTGGTAGGCGGGTGAAGAAGGGCCCCGCGCTGGGGACGAGCATCTTCAGTTTCGAGGGCAGGTTGTTTGCTTCATTCTGACGGGCGACTGGCGAAGGAGGCGTCAAATTAGTCATGGCTGGCGAGTGACGGTGATTGAAGGGGGTGAGGCTTACTGTGGTCGTCAATCATGTGCTCGACATCACGGAAGATCTCGGCGTAGCGGCGGTGGGCTTCTTCGCGCATGCGGTCCACGTTTGTTGTGTTGGTGTCGAATACTCCCGTGGGCTGGGAGTAGAGGACGAAGGGCACGGCGAGGAGGCCTTTGATCCATTCTGTGGGGTATGTCAGCTCACTCTTTTCATGCGTTCCGTAGTGTGGAAGTTTGGCAAGTGGTTCCAAATATATTCTCATTTTATCCGGGTCATTATTTGAGAGGAATTGCGCGGGAATGAGTTTGGTGATATCTCGGCTCTTGCTGATGAGAGAGGGGTCGGTGAAGCTGGCATCAAGTGTATCGGATACGTGCAGCGGAACGAGCCGCCGAGAAACATCACTGGTGCTATCTTACCGATGAATTGATCTCTCCTGTGAGTCTTCAGAGCATCTAAGCCAGTATTAGTTACAAGATCGACGAATATCGGCAGGTATCACTCACACTCTACTCTGTATCTGGTCGTCATGTTGGCTGTGCTTAGGATGAGCGGGGAAGGGGCAAGGTGTCTCTGAGGTCGGCAGAGTCTTTATGGGTGCCCGAAACAAATGGATATATCCTTGTATTACTCGATTCGTACGCTTTCACAAAATTTGGAGGCTCAAGAGGTTGAGAAGAGGAAAGAGAGAGGGAGTCTAGTCGAAGTTGACACGGTGAGCAAGAGGTGAAGTGATGTTGACACTTGAGATTCCACAGGTGGATCCCCCCACCACCCAACTGCAGAGCCTAGGCGCCCCCGCGACACCGCTGCAGCTGTCGCCGGAATGCACCAGTAATCAGGGGTCGGAGCCCGCTGAACCATCTCCCGGAGGCCGCCGCTACCCGCGGTTTGGGCTCGGCGCCAACCACTAACGCGGCACTGGCAGCTCTCCCCGCCATCCCTGTACCTTGTGATTGTTGCACCTGACCTGGCCTGGACCGCTTTCCCGGACGACTTCCCCTCTCTTTGGTGTAATTGAAACTAAGACGATAAGGTAGGTATGTGTGACTCTTTTCTGGTTGAACTACTGAAACGTTGGAGATGCGAGACATGATTGGCTTATATATGGTTGCGGCAAGTGCCTATATACTTGACTCCCGCTGAAGTCTTGACAACGCTTCGTCGGTCATTTTCCAGGAAACACTCAAATTCAGCTGAGTCCGAGCCCCGTGCTGTACAGCCATTGTGTTCTTTCTGATGCTCGGTGAATCCTAGAGATCTCACGAATGACTCGTGGAATGTCTAGTTTTGCCCAATTAGGCATCGGTTTTCACAGGGGCCTTCTTGGCCTCTGGCTTGCGTCCAACAACGATGGGGCTGAAGCTTGCTTAGCACTGCTCACTAATTACGAAGAAGCCTCTATCCTGAGAAGATACTCACATTGGGAAGTAGGCGTGGTATGCCCGGTTCTTCATGTCTTTCCGGACACCGATGAGGAAGACGGTGACCTCGTTCCGCGTCCATCCGAGAACGCGGGTGAAAAGGGCCATAGACATAGCTTCGGCAGCGTTGGAGCTGTTCTGGCAATTATAAGCTCCCAGAACCCTGTAATATTTGTCCTTGGGCCACTCGTTAGTCGGCCATTTGTAGTAATGAAGCTCTACGTCGACAAAACCAATCTCGAGCATCATGGCCTTGACGTCGCGGATATCCATCCACTTGCGGCCGGCCTTTTCTGCGGCTTCCTGGAGCAGGTCCGCATACTTGGCCAGGTCGCTGTCGGCAGGAAGAGTGTTGTCGTCGGACTTCAGGCGGATCTCGCCCTCTTGTAACTCCACATAACCACCCGGCGTCAGATTCCTGTTGTGCTGTCAGCTAAATAAGCATGGCAGAGACAAATGGATTCTTACTCATAAATCTTGGTTAGGTACGCGTGCCAGTCATTAATGCACGAGTTAAGCAGTCGGTGGTGGATGTAGTCGAAGGGGCGCGAGTAGGTCCATTCCTCCTCAAGGTCATCAATCTCGAACTTGACGTTAGGAGGAACGCTGAAAGATGGCGATGATTAGATTAAGAGAACAATCTTTCTGAGTGTGCTTGCTGCTTACAATTCTGTCTGCGGGGCAGAGAGATCCATGCCAAGCACCTGCAACGCAGAAATCGAGTCAGAAGGTTCGAGCGACTCTTTTGTCAGTTTCCATATGATTGACTTACATCAGCCTCGGGGTGTAATTCCCCAAAGTCGGCGGCCCAGATTCCGGTACCTGTACCAACGTCAAGAACGCGGCCGACCTTGGCATCGGGATCGCACGGCCGGGCCAAGCCGAGCCTGTCATGCAATGTATAGATCATGAGCTCGTGTTGTTCATCTGGTTTTATCTCGTCAGTCTCTTTGTGTCTGAGACTGAGCCGTCCAAGTGATACCTAGTCTTTCGTTTTCTCTTTCGTCATTCGGCATGACATATTCTGGCAATCATAAGTAGAGGTACCTAACAGCGACAACAGACGAACTTACTGCCATCTTTGTAACTGTGGTAGGTTCTGCCGTTCTCAATGCGGTACTCGAGAAGAGAGCTGGTCACACTTGTGCTTGACGAAGCGAGACTCTGTGCAAAAAGGCATGAGCGATCGAGGTCGAGCATAATAAAGCAGAAGAAGAATCGATGACAGGTGATCTGGGCTTACTCCTACTTCCGACGCGCTGTCATCGGTCCCCTGGTAACATTGTCAGAAGACCCACAACATCCGGAAGAGCAATGCTAACATCGTCAGCAGCGATCGCCACTTCGTGGTCGACCGCGCGAGTCTCAGCCTCGGCCATGTTGAGAATCGGTATGCGTTTGAACGTCTTCGGGCTTTGATCTCAACTTATCGAATTCGACACTGAATGAAACCTCGGCCGCAACTGCAAGGACGAACCAAGCTTCTGGAGATTCCGGAGGGGAAGACAATCCTTTTGTGGTGGCCGGACACTCCCACCCGTAGGGCCCCCTCTTCGTCGACCGGGGAGGAGGAACCAACGGAAGTCAACATGCATATGCGCGCCGAGGCACATTTACCTCTTTGCGGCGATCGGTGTGGAGCTGAAGAAAAACCACGCGGCGAATGAGAAGACATTCACAGGGGTTGAAGGTAAGCGAAACGCAGCAACGTTTGCTCACCCATTTGGACCGGTCCTGATATCGCTGCACCTCTTCTCTCGGCTCCCTCGCCCGCCTCCGCGGACAGGGTAGCCAGTGAACAACCGCGAGAGACATACCGAATACGGCAGCCGTCTTCCAGGGCAAACAGATCCGAGGGGTCGGGCTGCCGCCTGAAGCGAGCGAAGCAAATCGCCGCCTGCTCCCAAACCGAGGGTTCTGCATCGCACCTCGCGGTGGTGGTTTTGGTAGGCGACATTCTCGCATCCTCCAGCGACGCCTCCAGCACAAGCTGGACTTATCATGGGGCGGATCCCATGAACAACGTTGACTTCTGGACCCTGAGATTCTGACCTGCGGCACTGTTGCTCACCAATGGGGCAAACTGCAGACTGGGTGGGATATCAAGTCCGACACAGCGGGCAGAGTACATCGACAGCGCCTGCTGAGAAGTTGGACACAACCGTGAGACTCGTTGCAAAAGTTTCGAGTCAAAACGACAAGGTGGTCAGTGGAAAAGCATCATTTCAAGAAAATCCATCAGGGGAAAGAAAGCCTTGTGGCTGTCCCGAAGTCACGATTTCAGAACAGCCTCTAATCGCGCCGCTCGACCAAGTCGTCTGAAGTAGCACTATGCCGTCCGCCAAAAGCTTAAATGATTGCGAGGTTCATCTGGTTCGCGAAAGACGTCTTTTCCGCCCCTGTACTGCACACAATATAATTGACTTTGTTTGGTAGATCTAGCACATACGACCATACCCATTGGAGAACTCGGGATCCCGTCCGCTCTCCCATAGATAAGCCAATGAGGGCTGGAGTAGTAGTCGGGTCGGTGACGACCGGCGAATGCCCGGTGTTGTATGTATTTTTATTTTTTCCGGCTACTCTTCTCCAGACCTCCTTCGCTCACGGGCTTATCTATGGGAGAGCCTACGATTGTTTAGTACACTTTCACTGCATTTTAAAGCCACCGGAGAGACGACTCTGTCGAAGGAATTCTCGCCAGACTGGGAACACTTAGGGACGGCTTTAAAATGCAGTGAAGAGTGAGGCTAACCTATATTTTTAAACGTTTTCCCCTGGTGTTTTTGTATCATCCAACCCATCCTCCACCCCCCCAAAAACCGAAAGAAAAACCAGGAAACTTATTTGATTGATAGATAACCTGTAGTCTGCGGTGCTGCTTTAAAATGCAGTGAAGACCAAACAACCCCAATGATCAATCAAGAACCAATTCGTCGCTTTTTCCCAGCTGAGGATAGTTGGCGCCCCCCTTTGCACAGTTCAAACCACAGAAGGGATCGCCGACTAACCGCACGCAAAGAGTGGATCGAGGCCGACCTTCTGTGCTGATCTAGCACGTCTGCGCCTACGAGGTCATGCGCGATACATCGAATTCCTCATACATTACTAGATAGCAAAACGCCTGATAGCATCGTATTTGCGATAGTCGGGGACTGCTACATCGTTTGAGACGATAATCTACGAGAACCATGTTATGATGAAAAGCACAACTAACACTAGGATAAAAGCCTCCTTTTCAACCTCACATAATCCCGCAGCAGCATTGTTATAGGACGTGGGAAGCGACCAGTCTTTCGGTGTACTGGAAGAGGCATACCCCGGCAGAAAAAAACCGGAATTTGGCGAACGGGAAACGATTATGGCAGGAACCTGTGCTCGCTTGAAGCACGAAGCCACAAGCTCATAGCGTCGTTGGCGTCACTTCTTGCGTCGTAATATACATGGTGAGGCACAATAGAGCAACGAGACGAGTGATTGTGAACTGATTCTGATTCTTGAAGTGTTGGGGGAATTTAAACTACCTAGAAAACTCTGACATCATGAGCTTCAGCCTCCACTCGCAGGCCTCCCACAGCGCTATGCCTGCCGACAGTAAACGACGGCCATGATGACAATCGAAGTGCCCTCACTGACACCTAATAAGCTGCAACAAGACTATTTTCCTCCCCTGGACTTCCCACACAGACAACAAATGGGGGGGAAGCCGTGCTCTGAGCACCTACCAAAGCTCCCCGCTGCAGCATCATCTCTCATATCCAGCTGGCCTCCAGCCATCGTTTGCACGCTCTAATGCTCTTGAAGATCTTTCCTTTTGGGGGGCCTCTTGTACTCTTAAGGGGATGGGGATAATCGTAATTCTTGGCCTCGTCAATTTTTCTCCTGTGACCGCTCGTCCACAACAACTCTTCGGCACTTGCGCGCCCTGTCCACCGGCGTGCGTAGCGGCAGCGGCTCACTCGGATCATCTCGCGTCTCCCTCTCACGTCATCATACCGGGGCGGTCAGAGAACACTACGTTCTCGCTCGCGAAGAAGAAAAAAACCCCGTGTCGTGGAGGGGCCCGGCTCGGTCATCGATGAAATCGCGGGTAGGGCTTTAGCTGGCGCCGCCATTAACGGGGGCAGCACCCTGTTGTTGGGCAAGGGCCAGCTGGGCGGCCTGAGCATTTTCGGTGGCCTTCTGCATGACACCCTGCAGGGCAGCCTGGTCCTCGGCGGTCAGATGAGAAGCCAAAGACTGGTAGAACTGAGGCTGCTCCTCCTCCATCTCTGTATGTTTGTTAGACATGTTCCACTCCGAGATCTGAAGCCATCACTTACTCATCAAAGTAGCGCTGAATAGCTGGTACGGGTCAACCTTGTCCAACGGAGACTCGAGAAGAACGCTGTCTTCACCCAAGTCATCCTCGGACTCGATGTCCTCAACACCGCGGCTGAACTTCTGGGCCTGATAACCGTTAGCTTGTGAATGTACTTAATGGCAAACGATGTCTACCCACCTCCTCGTTGAGGAACTCAAGGTACGCCGTGCTCTCATCACGAGCCTCGGTGGCCTCTTCCTCCTCAGGCTCGTCCTCAACGTTCCAGTTGGCCTCATCCTCGGCCCACTCATCTTCCTCGCCGTAATCGTACGTGCCAGCCTCGAGGTGGTAATCGTCACGGAGTGCCTCTTCCCTGTTCTTCATGGCAGCCGGGAGGGTCTTGAACAGCTCAGTGATGCCCTGGAGCAGTCGGGGCCATCCAACAGAAACACTCTGGGGAACCTGATCGGCATTGAGGCTGAGAAGGGCAGAGATGGCGACAATGCAAAGCTTCTTGTCGTGAACTCTGGTGAAGTTACCCATGCTGCCGAACCACAAGCTGAAGAATCTGTTTGTCCATCCCTTGGTCTCGAGGATGTGCAGAGTGAGGATGGGGTTATAGTGGATGGAGTTGATGACCAACTCCATGAGATGGATCTTGTAGGCCTTGACCTTGACATCCTGGGCGTTGAGAACGTTCATGGCAAACTCAATGAAGCGCAAAACGTAGTTGTCGATGTGGCCACGCAGGTTCAGCATCATTGCCTCGGCCAGCTTGCAGGCGCAAATACGATCGACGCCTCCCACCTTGTTATCGTTGAACATATCAGAGATCATGGAGAAGAGAGCCTCGATGTACTCTGGCTTCTGGACCAACTGGCCAGCACCGTACTGGACAAAGTTGTCGAGGGCAGGCAGCATGTCCTCGAGGTAGAGCTCCGCGCCAGCCTTGAAGGTAGCGTGGATGAGCTCGAAAGCTTGCCACATGGTAGGGGAGATGCCCTTGGCAGCGAACGTGCAGCTGTCGATGATCTCAAAAACCTCGTTGTACAGGTCGTACAGCTTGTTCTCCAGAGTGACTTGGATAACGGGCATGAGAACAGCCTCAATGTGCAGCAATACATCGGGCGTGCTCTCCAGAGTGAGAATCAGAGTTCCAATCGTCTGCAAAACACCCAGAGCAGTAATGCTCTTCTCATCAAGGTAGTCACCATACTCATCGTCACCGTTATCCTTGTTCTTGTCGAGCACCTCGCGCACGATGCGAAGGTATGTGTCTCGAAGCTGCTCACTCAGAGCAACGGCAAAAGGCGTCAACTCCGTGGCGAAGACCTCAACAAAGTCCTCCATGACGTTGGCGAGAGCGTCGATATCGGCCTCGTTGGCGAGCTTGAGAAGCTGTTGCATAATGGTAGGGATGCTTTGTTGCATGCTTGTGCGAATGATGTCGTGGCGGATAAGAGGCTGCAGAGCGAGGGCAGCAGTAACACGGACAGGCAGCGCAACGTCAGCCATGCAGTCAAGGATATGGCGGTAAATAGTGAGGAGGTTGTTCTGGTCCTGGAAGTTGAGCTGCTCAAACTTCTCGATCGTGTCGCAAGCTCGGGCACGGAGATAGCCCTGAGGACTGGTGAAATCGGGGAAAACGTAGCGGACGAGGAAGTACTCGACCTGGTCGGCGATGGGGCTCTTCTTGCCCAAGATGACAGGCGCCAAAGTACCAATCATTCTCAAGGCACCCTCCTTGGCGATGTGGTTCTTCTTGTCATCCGGCGCCTGCTCGTACTCATTGACCACGGCGTTGACAAACTTGAGGATCTCGAATGTCTGCTTTCTCCTGTTCTTTGTCAGGCCAACAAGGAAGTTGGTGGCTGCCACATCCGGTGCTGATGCCTCCTCGTAAAAGTTGAGTTTCCTGTGGAGGTACTCATCGGGCTCGTCCTCGAACTTCTCAATGTCCTCCTCGGAAAGGCAGAGAACAGGGAACACGAAATGTGTCACCAAGTTCTGGAGGTTGGGCTTCAGGTGGTTCCACATCTCCTTGGGGCGTACGGACTCGTCGAGGAAGACGAGGGTGTAGGACAGGCAGGGTCTGCTCAGCCAGGTTGTCTTTGCAACCCACTTCTCAATCTCCTGCAGGTAGTGCTTTAGGATCTCGGGGGCAATCGTGGCGGAAAACTCCTTGGCGAAGCGAACCGCATCTTCGTCCTTGGTGTTTGCAACAGATTGCGTGTTGCCGTGTCTAAGCAATGTCAGCAAGGCCTTCAATGTCCGACTCTTGCGAAAACCCTACCTAATAAAAAGCCGGTTGAGGTTGAAGTACGCCCACTTCTTCGCCTTCCACCAGTGGTGCTTTTCACGCTCGTATGAGTCGTCGACCATGGCGCTGGCCGGGATCGTCTTGGACACGGTCTGGAGGAAAACGGTGCACCAGCCAAAGTTGGTCTGTTGCGCGCGCAGAAAGGCAGAGAGCTCGAGCTAATATCCTGTCAGCCAACGGCACCAAATCAGACGCATAGACATCCGTGTTTACCCAGGTCGCGTGCTTGTACGCCTTGAGGGCCAGATGCAACATCTCGCCAGCCTCGTCGCTCTCCTGGGCAACCAGCTCGTTGCAGATAGCCAGCAGTCTGGGGAAGCTAGCCTCGATAATCTTATCGAAGTGAACTCTGTTGTCGCCATCGGAAGACTTGAATCGGTAGGCACGGCAGATGGCGAGCAGGCACTGCAGGCCGGCGAGAACGGAGGGGGCGTCGTTCGTGTTGAGGAGCTGCATTGTGTAGTCCATGAAGTTGGGCCACTTCTCGGGGAAATCGAAATGCAGAATGCGCTGGAGGACGGGAATCAGCTGCTGCCGGACCAGCCCCTGAGAGGCGGCCATGATGGGCAGCAGGCGGTCGCGAAAGCGCGCTTTCTCATCTTCGGCAATTGGTGTGTCGTTGGGGTTGTGATCCGACTTTTCCCATCCCCGGTTGACGCGATTCTTGATATAAATGACAGCTACATAGAGGAGAGCGCGTTTAGTATGCCTGCGTGTGCGGTGCGAGAGAAGCGAGACGATGGCAAGGAGGGGGGGACCGTCAACGTACTTGATAGTCGTACACTGTTATCCTGCTCGTTCTGAAGGACTTCGAGGAGAACGTCCATAAACCCCGGGTGCTCTTCGATCTATATTTGGAGAGAAACGGTACGTCAGCCAAGTGGTTCAACAAAGAGTCGCGATGTGCGCATCGTCCAGCCGGCCTCCTTCCCCCAAGCGCTCGGCACTGTACACGTCTTCATCGGAGCGAGTAGCACAAAGCATAGAGCAACGATGCGAAGGTAGCCATCCATGGACGTGTAGACACATGTGTGCGTGTGCGTGAGTCTGATATGGGCGTGTGTGATATGTGCGAGTGCGTGCGTGCGATATGGTGCGGATCGGTTCGGAGCGGTAGGGGGGCCATTTCGTGGGGGAGGGGGGACGGCCACCAGGAAGGAGGACGACGTCCATGTTGGACGGCATCGGGGGGTGGAAGGAGACTGGAGATAAACGAGAGTTGCCGTACCTGCTTCAGCTGGATCTCAGCCCTCCTTCTCGTGTCGGCATCGGGGTCCAAACTGGCCGCGAGGAGGCCTCGAATCGCCGTGGTGTCCATCTTGGGTGAATTGACGGGGTGATGTCGAGGCAAGGCGGGATAGGAGTTGAGAGGAAGGAAAGCGGTGCGGGAGGTGAAGACAAAATTTTGGGCGGGTCGTCTGTGTTGCCTCGAAATGGCGGGGCATGCCACGGCGGTGGTCGTCGACAGGTAAAGGCAGGCAGAGGCAGGTACCTGAGTTGAGGTACAGGCGGGAGGTACCTTTGTGTGTGCCCGTACCTAGTTGGTAAGGTATGTAGTTGGCAAGGTACAGAGCAGACGGATGGGAAGGACGGGACTGTTGCAGTGAGTCCAGGCGTATCGTGGGCGGGATAACGTAAGGCGTCAGGGGGAGAAGGGGTCGCCGAGTGAATGCGAAGGCACTGGATTTCGGGGTCGCTCCAGAGGTCGGGTGGCAGAAAAGACAGGACGAGTTAGGCGGCGCCGGGTGCAAGTACAAGTACAAGTGCAGGTGCAAGTCTCGAGGTACGGGGGTGGATGACGGTGGGGGATCAGAGTCAAGACCAAGACCAACAATGGTGTAAATGTCTAGGTAAGAGAAAGAGACCGAGAGGGAAAAGGGTCAGACAGATCGGATCTAGGCTACCGCTGTGTGTGTTCATCCGCGCCCCTTCTCTCTCTCTTCAAAAGAGAAGAAGAAGAAGAAGAAAAGAGAGGCAGCAACCCTGAGTTCTTCCCAGGTGGCAGCCGCCGGACTGGCTGGAATGCCGCGACTCTGGTTCTGGCTCTGACGGATTCAGGATCGGACCTCAGGCCGACGGGTGAGCAGTGCGGTGTGTTGGCTGTATCGTGACAATTTATTTGACCATGCTCTCTGTGCCTGTGCCGCCCTTCTTCTCCCCACGCCTCGCCATGAGCGCTGTCAGAGTGGCATCTCCATGGTAGGACGACGACGGAGAATCAGCGCCTGGTTGACTTGATTACTATGCTGTTATATTTGTCTAATGTACTGGCTGACTGCTGCAGAAACAATGTTTGTTTTCGGCTCAGCGCATCTAAACATGCACTCACCGAAGGGAATCGCGGTGACTACTAGACTTGACATGGCCAGCCCTCGCATCAGTGGTCGGCCTGCTAGGCTTGTTTTGATTACGCATTTCCCCAGACAGATGACAGCGCGTCTCATGGAAATAAGGAGCGGCAGGCGTGTGTACCTTTGTATGAGTGTGTGTGGGAATACTGTCGCCGCAAGTGAAGAAGCAAATGGTAAAAAAGGTCCAAGCAAGCAGGGTACCGACGGCTAAGGCATAAGGCCATCCATGAATTTGGATGTGGATGCAACACTACACTGCCCTCCGCTGCCTGCATTGACTTGGTTGGCTCCTGGATTGATTTGAGGGTGTCTTCCCGAGGTTGCCTCGTTGAAAAGAACATTCCAGTGCCCGTAACTCGACACCGACACACTAGGTATCTCTTGTCTGTCTCTCTTGCCTCAGTTAGCGCAACTCGTTGGTTCAGTTCCCCAGATGCTGTGTGTGTCGTGTGGCATTTCTCTGTCCATGTGCTGCTCTGCAATGTGGTGGTTGGTAACTGTGTCTATCCTCCAGGGTGCGGGTCAATTGTCACCGCAGACAGACGCCAGCGCCGCGCTGGAATGGAGCTTATTGTCGGCAGAAAAGCGCAAAAGCGCAAAAGTGCGCCGCCCACCGCCTCCACTGGCCCCCGAAAGCGGTATGGCATCAGGGCAGCCCGAGGCGTTAACCCGAGTCCCTGATTGGTCTTTCATCCTTAATTATGGGCATCGGGCAGCCGTGCCTGTACTCCACAGCCGCGATAAATGCATCTCATTGTTTTTTGGTTGGTGTTCTTTTTTTTTTTCTGGCAGAGAGAACTTGTCCCCTTCACCGCCCGGAACCCAAGCAGGACCCCGGTCAACTTTAGGTGAAGTGTTCAACCCCTCCGAAAAACCGCCCCAAGGGTCCCCGTCTTCCCACGCTTCCAAGCTTCCACACTTGCTTCCTCGACTCTTTCTCTCACCCGACCCATCAAACTGGCCTGCCCCGAGTGTCCTGCCCAGCCGGGCTGCCACTACCGTCGCCACCAACTACCGCCGCCGTCCCCTCCCCTCCCCTCCCGCCGAGGCACCGTCCTGCCCTGCGCGCGGCCCCCTCAGAGAACCCCTCCCCCTCCGTCCATCCCATCAGGACCATCAGTGAATTCACAGGGCTGCTCCCCGCTGTAACCCTCCTGAAAATAATCTCCAACAGTCATTTCATGCCGTGAGTACCGTGCCAACCAAGATCGACGGCCGAGAAGAAAAGAGGCTCATCGCGCGCGCCGTCGCGTGTGTTTACTTACTCTTTCTTACTCATCGAACCCGTCCCGAGTGCGTGGCCTCTTCTTTCCTTTTTGCCCCTCCGTCTCATCGTTGGGAAATCGAACCGCCATCGCCCCGTCCGTCGGTGCGGGCCTCACCCACCGACCGGAGTGGAATAGCCGGGGTGGTTCCCCCTCCCCAATCAGTACCATCGAACAGCCGGCGAACCTTTCCAGAAGAAAGAACACCGAGCAAACAGTCTGTTTGTCGAGCCTGGAGTTTCCACTGTCGTTGGCATTCTCAGTGTCGTATTCGTAACGAATGCCCTGCAGTCCTCCGTGGGATATCTAATATCAAGAACATGGCGTTACTACTTCATAGTACATGATCGGGCAACCCGGTCCGATCCTCTAGCACCATTCTTACTGACTAGCTTTAAAGTGTGTGTGTTTGTGTGTGTGTCTGTGTGTGTGTGTGTGAGAGAGAGAGAGAGAGAGCCTCAACATGTCCCGCGTCCCAACTCACGTCTCTCCGGCAGGTGACACGTAATCCGAACAATCCTTCCGCCGAGATCTGTGAATAGAATCAAGCAAGGAACACCCGCCGATAGCCCTTCCTCCACAGATTCCTCTGAAAGCCTAAAAACCGATCTTCAGGGCCACCATCCTAACTGTCGTTCAAGCCCCATCCCAGGACACATCACGACTTGACTCCTCCTTCCATAGCCGTGTTCAGCTCAACAGCTCCCGCCAGGCGCGGATACTCCCTGTAGCAAACTTGCCACCCCTTCTCCGCTCCAAAACGCACACATTCAATTTTTCAAATTCTGCATTCTGGAAATGGATGGGAAACGCAAAAAAGCTTGAGAACCTCGAAGATCAACGTGGCGGGTAAAGCAGAGAGAAAACTCAAAAACATGTGCAATACGAATTCGAAGGGGGGCGGCAAATAGAGGGGAAGCAGTTCATCTCCATTTTCTCACATGGACGACATTTCCAAACCCGCACACCACCACGGATGCGATGGATCGCAATCACGTCTCCTGTCGCAAACTCTATTCGTTTCCCAGATTGTGCGTGTGTGTGTCCCTCGCCCTGATCCCCCCTGTGCTTTGCCAACTCGCACCCTACACTGGAATCAAGGTTGCAAGAGCCTGCACCCAAAGACCCTGTCCGATGAGTCTCAACTTTGCCCAACTATGCTCTCTCATCCCTTCCCCTTTCCTCCCAACCCACGTGAAGCGGCCCAGGACAGTGGTGCCTGACAGTTGGGTTTTCAAACAATGGGACACGCACGCGCACACGCCTACTCAGTCATGATCCAAAATCTCCGCCATAGGGACGTGAGTGTTGT
>JABGLZ010000719.1:43338-55842 GCA_014705045.1 Colletotrichum theobromicola | reverse complement strand
ATGTCCATGTCAACTCAACCTCGGGTGTGTGTGTGTGTGTGTGTGTGTGTGTGTGCGGGACGGGAGTTAGTTCGGTCTCAACATTGCGTTCACGAGCGGTTTTATGACGGCATTCTTTTTGCGTTTTCTTGCTTTTGCCATGTGAAAGGCAGCCGTTCGGAAATTCCGTTGAGATTTTTACGTAGATGATCTGATCTTGCCATGAGGACGTCAATGGCGGATATGCGTCGCGATTGGCCAACCTTGCAAGAAATTCAATCGTTCCATGCCCTCCCCCCGCTCAAAACCTCATGTGCAAACGCCAATTGCGCCCGTTTCCCTGCTTTCTCCCCCACGCCAAAATGCACACCCCTATCAAAAGCCAAAAAATACAGAGAAGTATGAAATCAGGTACAGATGCTTGACTTCAATCCTCATGCCGAGTAACTCGGCGGGCTGGGGTCGACGAACAGGGTAGCCTTGAGGAAGATGAGCACCTCGTAAGCAGCCTTTGCGATGTCGAGACCCCGCTTCTTCCACTCCGACTCGTACCACAGGTTCTGCAGCATGTTGTCGGCGACGAGGGTCACGATGAAGCGCACGTGGTGGTCCTCGGGCGTCCAGCCGGTCTTGTCTGGGTGGTACACGAGGAACTTTGGCTTGCGGGAGTTGAGCGCGTCGCGCGCCGCCTGCGCCGTGCGTGGCTTGTCCGGCTCCGGGATCCCGGCCGGACCTTCGCCGGCGGCGGCGGCGGCCCCGCTCCGGGGCATGAGGAAGTCGGCATTAAACTCATTCCACGGCCCGCGGACGAAGGGGCTGTCGAGCCATTCGTGGAACTTGGAGGCTTCCTTGAAGGGGAGGAGCTCGAGCAGCAGGCGCTCGTGTTGTGATGAGACGCGGGATGCGGAGGGCATTGGTGATGATGATGATGATGATGGCCCTGACATGGCGCGGCCGTTGCCCATGGCTTGAAGTGTTGAATCCGGGAGGGGCCAAGGAGCCATGCGAGGAGTTGTTGGCGGCGGTGATTCGAGGCGACGATAGGGTACGTTGGTAATGGGCGAGGAGCTGGATGACTTGTGTCTGCGAGGGCGAGGGATGCACATTTGATGGAGGAATGCTACTTCGAGTTGATGTTCAATTTGACGGCAAAGACGTGTGGGGTTGGGCTGGAGGGGCTGGTTCCTGAATGAGGCTATGGCGGAGGGCTTGTGGTCAGGTGGCTATAGTCCGTCTGTAGGTTAGGTACATGCGGAGAGAGATGTCATTGTCTTTCTGCCTGGGACAGGCAATCACCATATATGCACCCTGTGAATGAATCTACGTCCTTGTCGCAACCAGCCCGGTTGTCCATCCAGTCAGCCCTGGCAATTGTGTGCTTGGACGTATCGCACTCAATTACCCCAGCCTTTGGCATTCCTTTGGCGGTTGCCTGTGCTCTGTGGAAGTGCGGCGTCGTGCTTTGGTGTGTGGGCGTTGCGTTTAGGCAACAGAGCTGAATGCGGGTTGGGCGAATCAAGGGCTCAAGAGGGCGCTTGCTTACGGTCCCGCTTACGTGGCTATGAGGGAGCCAAGCAGGAACTTCGGGAGGCTGACGCGCGCTTTGTGAGGACTTGTTTCAGTGAAGCAATGAAGTAATGAAGTCGAAAAAGTGTTTTTGGGGAGTTTTGGTCAGATCTGAACGTGATTGACCAACGCATGAGTGGAATGTCGAAGTGGGTTGTGTGTCTTGGACGACCCATCGAGGTATAAGTTGAGGCTTGACCGCCACACTTTGGTCATGAAGATGGAGCCCGGAGTCGTAAACCGTTTTGTCAAGATCCGGCCCAGGAAGTATGGTCTATCGTGAATTGCTAGGTGTAGTACAATCAGTGAATGATAGATGCCAAGAAGCGTCTAGGTCGAGTTCAGGCGTCCTCCTCGCGACTCTTTAGAGAACACATGAATCCCAATTGGGAAGGTACCACTCGAAGTTCGCATCAATCTATCGACTCGCCTTGCAATACTAGCAGTCGGTAAGTAACCCATAAATGGACGAGAGACTTAAAGTGAAGTTAACGTACAATTGCTGAGTAGTTGACGTGTGTCGACTTCAGTAACCCTGTGGCTATGTGATGCGAGCATCATCACTGGTCACTTGGCAGCTGAATGGCCCCGACCTGCCAAGTGAACGACTGCCTATTGTATGACCGCCAGCAAAATAGAATAACGGCTTTCAAATCTTAAGAACCGTCCATTGATTGCCGTGTGTTTTGTCAGCGAATGTAAGCAAAGATGTGCAGTAGCAAGGGGCGTATGAACGACACCCAACTCCAGTCTTAGTAAATAGCCTAAACCGCTATGGAACTAAGATTATCGGAAAAAGCATAACAGGAACGACGATAGAGAAAATAGAGACGACGACGCAAACGATAATAGAGGTGAAGCAGATACTCAGTTATATTGGATACACCCGTCACTTTGTCATAAGCGGCCCTTCATCAAGTTATGAATAGGAGGTCGATATGGGACTGATTCATAGAGGATCTTACCTGAGGGCACTTGTTGTTCGATTGGGACGATCTATGCAACAACTTTGCTGTATTCGAATTGTTTTCACTGGAGGATCAGGTGCTGAGAGTTAGTTAGTATTTCGTCGCTGATCGTATCTATAGTTATCCTGCGCTGGTTATCCAACAGAAGTTTTACAGGTCAAAGGCCTCTACATTCCTGGATATCTTGCCCAGGCGAGCAACTCGTCATGTGCCCCCTTGGCAAAGCCTAAGACCAATCGAGACAACCCTTCATCCCTCGATCTACCTGATACTGGTATATGAGGAAGTTCTACCGAGGAACGAATAAAGAGACTGGCGACCAACAAGTGTGTGCGATACGTATTGTCCTTGGGCCAGTATTGGGCTTCATGGATAGTTAAGATGAGTTGGTCCAAGTATAGGATATTGAGTAATAATAGCGATATAAAACCTGTGTGAGATCTTGGGAGAATAACGAGATGAAACTACCTTAGGATATATACTACGCTGTCCTGGCACAGAGCCATCGCAGCATAATGTTCTGTAAACTGGCTCTTCCTCGAAATGGATTGGGTTCCAAGCAAGGTATTGGCAAATATGTTGCCAACATCAATTGAAGCAGTTGATGTGAGACTCTGTTTCAGACTCTAGCTTTGCTCAGTGACTATGCATACGCGACTTCGACGACCGAAGGGTCATGAATGCCTCCGCGAAGTGTTAATCGGCACGGGACGCTTGATGATCCAGCTCTTGGCTGAACTGTCCACTATCTTACAACACTCATTCCATCAAGACTAATATTTATCGTACAGTCATCACCAGCTGATGCCAAGGAAGCGGAAGCCCTTCTTCCCAGAGCTTGTTCCGGTATCCGCGTTCTCCAAGTAGATTCTGTGATGCCCCTTAACGTCAAGGTAGAGGTACTTGTACTCGAATTCGCCACTGCTGGGTGTTCTGATCATATGCAAGTATACCGTTCCTCTGTTGAGAGGCCCTTCGACCTGTAAAACAATGTCAGCTGTTGTTGCGTAATGGCGTTAGAGTTGAGGCCGTACGTAGAAGTGCATCACCAGGTGTTCATGACCTCTCGAGTCGGTGCTTATCGTCGAACTGTCTCTGTTAGGCCTCTACACACGCATAAGACGAGACTGGAACCATACGCGATGGGGCGAGCCCGACGCCACTTGTTATATGTTTCGTCTCCATGCGCCGAGATCTTCTTGGAGTCTCCGAGCAACTCAATGCATTTGGGGTCGCTCTTGATTCTGTCGACAACTCGGTTGAAGTGCGCGGTCTTGCTATCGAGGGAAAAGACGTCGGTGTATAGAACGTATGCTACTCCGCCCTGATTTGCGCACCCGCGTCAGCTGTGCAATCGCCGCGGGGTAATCCATCGTATGACTTGCCGTAACAAACAACCCTGCGAGGATCAAGCCAAAGTTGAAGGTCTGCTGCGTAGCTCGCGCGGCCTTTTCACCGGCTGAAAGTTCCGACCACGGAACCGCTCCGGTATCGTTGAACGGCGTGACCGTCCGGCGCTTCGACTTGGACGTCGCGGTCGTTCCCAGACCTGTCTGTGTCGCATAATACCGTTGTACAAGCAAGGGCTCGAGTCGCGGCGCAAGGCCCATTGCCGAAGGGGCGCGAATCGCAAGGGAACTGGTATTCAATCTCATCATGGCGGTTCGGCGTCAGCCATCGTACGAGGACGATGAACAAAAGATGATGGTCATCGAGAAAGCTCGGCAGCGCATAGCTGCAGCTCCAGTGTAGCTGGGCCCTCGAGCTCTGCAAAAGGTGTTGACCGCCCTCGGCAGAATTCAGACGGCCAGTCCACTGTGGGGGAAGTGAGCTAGCCTAATACGGACTAGCGCACTGATTACATGCCACTTCACCGAAGGGCGGCGACTGTCTCCTGAACTTTTGGACACGAAATTCAGATATCTCCGCTCCCTGCTTCGCTCTCGCCGGCGCACCACCCATCTCTGAGTACCCGCAATCCGCTCTCTTCGTCCTCGAACAACTTCTCCGCAGCGGTAGCGCATTATACTCGGTCAAGGTCTGGATCTTTTGCACACACCGTCACCATGGCTGCACTCGCTTCAAAGCAGCAGTCGCTCAAGATCTTCGAGAAGCTGAAGACGAAGCCTGCGAACAAGGTAATGCCCATTCCGCGCCCTTGGATGGCCTTGGCCCCTTTTCAACGCTGACTGTATGTGCATCAAAGATTTGCTTCGATTGCGGCGCCAAGTACCCTACCTGGACCTCTGTTCCCTTCGGCATCTACCTCTGCCTCGACTGCTCGTCTAACCACCGAAACCTCGGTGTCCACATCTCATTCGTCCGATCTACCAACCTCGACCGTACGTTCATGAAATTTGAGGCCACGTCTTCTTTGACTAATCCTTGCAGAATGGCAATGGGACCAGTTGCGCCTCATGAAGGTCGGCGGAAACGAGTCGGCCACCAAGTTCTTCCAGCAAAACGGAGGCACCGCCGCTCTCAACAGCAAGGACCCCAAGACGAAGTACCAGTCTAGCGCTGCGACCAAGTACAAGGATGAGCTCAAGAGACGAGCCGCGAGGGACGCTCAAGAGTGCGTGAAGGTCCCCAATACGCCACAACTCGAGTTGACTGACTGGTTCCCAGATACCCCAATGAGGTCGTGATTACCGACGCCACCGAAACCGACGCCTCTACTCCATCCGGCGAACCTGACGACGATTTCTTCTCCTCCTGGGACAAGCCTGCCATCAAGAAGCCCACGCCTCCCATTTCCCGTACCGCGACTCCCCCGACTGTCGGCCGAACCCCCTCTCCCTTCCTCAACGCAAACAACGGCGCCAAGGATATTGCTCGCTCTTCCTCTCCTCTGTCCAAGACTGATGGCGACAACAAGCCTGCTGCCAGCCGTGTGACTACATCTGCTGCTCTCCGCAAGACGACCGCCGGCGGACCTCGCAAGGCCAACATCTTGGGCGCTAAGAAGGCTCCCAAGTTGGGCGTTAAGAAGGTCAACGCCGACGTTATCGACTTCGACGAGGCCGAGAAGAAAGCAAAGGAAGAGGCCGAGCGTATCGAGAAGCTAGGCTATGACCCTGAGGCTGAAGAAGAGAAGAAGGCCGCCGCCAAGGTCGACAGCATCTCTGCCCCCACCCCCACTAGCCCGAAGGGCGGCTACGGCTCTTCTAGCCATACCCGTCAGAAGTCCAATGCCGAAGTGGAGCGCTTGGGCATGGGTGTCGCCAGACTTGGTTTTGGTCAGGTCGGTGGGCCCAAGGGTGCAGCTGCGCCCAAGAAGGCTGCCGCTGGCGGGTTCGGTTCCGTTGGACCCATCAAGGCCGCTTCTGAGGGTATGACATCCAATCTTGAAAGTACAGGAATGACAGCACTGACAATCGTTACAGACAACGATGAGACGTACGCGCGCAGCAAGTTCGGTGCCCAGAAGGGTATCTCTTCGGACGAATTCTTTGGGAAGGGATCATTTGACCCTAACGCCCAGGCCGAGGCCAAGACGCGTCTGCAAGGGTTCGAGGGAGCTACTTCGATCTCTTCGAACGCCTACTTTGGCCGGCCCGAGGATGAGCCTGTCGAGGAGTACGGCGATCTGGAGGGTGCTGCCAAGGACTTCATTCGCAGGTTCGGCATTACGGCCGGCGACGACCTCGAGAACCTCACCCAGTTGGCAGGCGAGGCCAGCCAGAAGCTCCAGGGTGCCATTCGTGCGTACCTCGGTAGCTGAGAGACCTGAGGTGAAGGCGTATGGCACTGGCAAAGGGAAGAGAGGATGCTTTTCGATTTGCGACGAAGAAAGACGAACGTCAACACATCC
Source organism: Colletotrichum theobromicola (assembly GCA_014705045.1). Taxonomy (NCBI): domain Eukaryota; kingdom Fungi; phylum Ascomycota; class Sordariomycetes; order Glomerellales; family Glomerellaceae; genus Colletotrichum; species Colletotrichum theobromicola. Next base: position 49,515 of record JABGLZ010000719.1, on the reverse strand, counting down.
CAGCGGCATCTACGGACGAAACAGCTCGGACCTAAACAGAGAAAGGGCACGGGACGTTGGAAAACACCAGGCGGTTTGCGAAAGATACCTTGTGTGCTCTGCTACGGACCCAATCCACCGAGCCTGCGGGTGGGAGGGACAGTAGGCTGCGTGCTATTGATTTTTGGGCACGAGGCCTACTGACAGAGCCGGCGACACGGAGTGATGAAACAGTTCTTGGTTAGGTAATACATAACTTTGAAATGAATAGATTTGAGCTTTTTATCCTTAGCACCATGCAATGGTCCCGGCCGACACGTGAACTGTGCATTGGATCTGACCTGAGGTGGTTTGCACCATGCTGCCGCACAGTCATCAGGGGTCATGCTCCCGACAGTGTGGAACCGTTGAAACAAGACATCAGAGCAAGAGAATGCGAGCAGCGTGAATCGAACCGAGGTTGGAAATAGCCAGCGACTTAGGACATTGGCGTCCGTAAAGAACTTTGACTTACTTACGCGTCCCTGGCAAACGAGCAGCGAGGTTAGAAAGTAATGTCGATAATTTGCAGGATTCAGGTCTTTTTCAAAAGGAAGAAAATAAAACTATTCATGATATGCTAGCTGTCGTGTCCTAGATCATTCTTATATACAATACATGAGCCTCATAACTCCAGGCCCGGGAGGCGTCAAGCCTAGGCTTCCCTGGACGCCGCCTGAAATGCGACCAACTTCTCGCGAATGGCGCGAAACAAATTTTACGATTTTACAGCTTGGCAATCATCTTGTTGCCCTTCTGGAGCCACGCCACGGCGTCGTTGACGAACTCATCCACGACAGCCTTGGCGGGCTTCTGCTCGTTGCAGACAGCAGCGGCCTTACCCATCAGGAAGGGGCGGAACTGGTCTAGAGCATCGTCGATGTCGACTTCGGACGCGTTGTCGTCGCTGCCGCTGCCGCTGCCCTCACCATCACCGCCAGAATTCATCAGCTTCTCAAGATCGGCCTCATAGGGAATAACACCCTTTGCGGTGAGCTCCTTGATCTCTTGCTGACGCTCCGTCTCCCAGTTCTCAATGTAAGGGTTCTTGCGTACACGCAGGGGGCGACCGGTGAAGATGAGGGTCTTGATGTTGTCGTCGTGACCGGCAGTGCGGACGGCCTCCTTGTGGGCGTTGGGAGCACCGGCCTCATCAGTGAGGATGAATCGGGTTCCAACCCAGACAGCGCCGGCACCCATCATCAGGGCAGCCGCCAGAAGCTGACCATTGTGGATGCCACCGGCGGCGATGACCTGCACGGGGCCGCCAGTAACGGGGCTCTTGTGGCCCTTGCAGAGGTCGACAACAGCGGGAATGAGAACGGTAGTGGGAACGTCTCCGGTGTGACCACCACCCTCGCCACCCTGAGCGCAGATGATGTCGACGCCGAGGTCGAGGCATTTCTGGACGTGCTTGGGGTGGCCGATCATGTTCATGTAGACAATGCCATTGGCGTGGAGCTTATCGACAACAGCCTTGGGGGGAACACCGACGGCGGAGACGAAAAGCTTAGCGCCGGACTCGATAATAATGTCGACGAGCTCGCCAAGCTTGCCCTTGGTGTAGTCGTAGCTAAGTGGATACGGTCAGCAAAAAGGCATTCACATGTGACGCACGCGCGGCTCCTCCGGCGTGGGAATTATTTCCTACTTGGTCTTGCGGGCGCTGCCACCGACCTGAGGAAGAAGCAGGTCGACACCGAAAGGTGCGTTCTTGTCGACGAGGTACTCCTTCAGCTCGGCGATTTGCTCCTTCAGCATGTCTGGGGTGTATCCGACACCACCAATGACACCCAGACCTCCGGCGTTGGTAACAGCGGCAGCCAACTTGGGACCAGCGGCTACGTTCATGCCAGCAAGCAGGATCGGGTGCTTGATCTTGAAAAGATCGGTAATAGGAGTGCGAATCTGCTCTGTTTCGCGCAACGTGTCAGCGCACCGTTTCGCTGGCGCATGTGATTGTGAAGTCAGGACAGAATAACTTACGGGGAGAAGCCATGTTGACTGATGTACTAGATGTGGTATGATATCTCGAGTCTGGGTATACTAGATCGCAAATCGTACAGAGAAAAAGAAACTGGGATGATTACAGAGTTTGCAGATGAGAGAAAGAAACGGAGTTGTTGCAAGGAGGAGAAAGGCTGGCAATCGGCGGTTTAAAGAGGCCCGGCGGTAGTAGCGTTCGGCTTCAAACAGCTGGTTTCCTGGGGAAGAAGGGGCGGAGTGCGTTGCCATGCGCCCATGGTCTGCCGAGGTTCACCTGTGACCTCAGCCACTAAGCCTATCTGGGCGTAGCGCCCTATGGTGGATAAGCCCGGCGGGGTGGATCTGGGGAAAAGATGCCGAGGGCCAAACACAAGAGGGGGATGGAGGGGACAATTCACAAGTTGCTGCAAGGCAAAGCATAAACCGGGGGTTGCACATTGCGAAGTTAGGTGATTCATCATGGGCTTGCATGTCGGGGGATGGACGGCCTCGGTATAGAGTGAGATGGTTGGTCTGGTTCCAGATCTGAGAGCTTCGTCCTTCGCATTCTCTTTGGGCCACGGTCGCCTCTCCAAACAAAGGGTGACTGACAGTGGCTGACAGCGGGTCAAAGTCCCCGAGCCAACAGGTGCTTTCTCGTTCCAGAACGTTTGGAAATGAGGTCGCAAACTTTGTTCGAATCATGACACGATCTAACTTCAACCGTTGGAGTCCGGTGTAACCACAGAGGATTGCAGTCGAGCCAAGTGCTCGGAGTCCGGACCGCAACGATAACGATAAGACAGTGGGCTCTGTTGACGACGGTCCGTAAGGTACCTAACTAAGGTCACATATTGACCTCCACCAGGCCCAACATCGTGAATCCTTAGCAGCCTATCAATCCTGAACGAGGACCCTGAGGACCAGGACTGAGGTGGAACACACGCCTCAAAGAGAACCCACGCCTTACCTAAGCCTTCAATTCCAAGGGACCACCGCGCTTCGTTTTCATTGGCTGTAGGATTCTCCCATCACGACTAACGACCCTCACCACACAAACACACACCATCAGTGGGCGCCTTCACGTTTTGCCATGATGAAACCCCCAATTCCTCTCCGCCACCCCTCCCTTTTTCCGCGAGCTTGCGCCCTAGCACGCAGCAGCAATGCGCACCGCTGTCAGGCCCTAACGCCTCGACTTGTCCGGGAACAGGTCACGATACCAAGAAACTGCTACACCACCGTCTCCTCCGTGCGCCGCCCCTCCTGCTGCACATCATCATCCTCGCCAGCCTCCACAACCCCTGCCGCGCTCTCCCGCTCCCGCTCCCGTGCCCGGCCAACCATCCGGACCCTGTCGCCGAACATGCCCGCCGTCCAGACCCGATCCGCCTGCTGCGGCGGTGGATGCGGCGGCAAGCGTGCTGACCTTCCCAGGGGCCCAACAACGGCCTACATCGCTCTCGGCAGCAACCTAGGCGACCGCGTCGGCTGGATCGAGAAGGCCTGCGCCGAGATGGACCGCCGCGGCATCAAAGTGAAGCGTACAAGCAGCCTCTGGGAGACGGAGCCCATGTATGTTTTAGACCAGGATAGATTCGTCAACGGCGCATGCGAGGTTAGTGTCGTCCTTCCTTCTCGCTTTCGGTTAAAACTTTTTTTTCACTGTGGTACCATCATCCCGCATGGGCCCGTCTTGTGTAATTGAGTTTGAGCTGAGCTGAGCTGAGCTGATCGGATGGTCTGCAGGTTCTGACCGACCTGGAACCCCTGGCCCTTCTTGATGAACTGCAGGACATTGAGCGCACATTGGGTCGCCAGAAGCTGATCGACAAGGGCCCTCGGAATATCGATCTTGATATTCTCATGTATGGCGATGAGAAGATTGAACATCCGCGCCTCAATGTCCCCCACATCGGTATCCCTGAGCGGGAATTTGTTCTGCGACCTCTCGCCGAGTTAGTTCACCTTGAGTATCGACTCACTAACTGTGACTGACACTCATTCAGACTCATCCCTCACAAGCCCCTTTACGCATCAAATCCGTGGAAACTCACCCTCGACTACCTCAATGAGCTGCCACCTGCGGCAGCACCCCTTTCGCCCTTGACTCCCATCTCCGCCGGCCAACAAGCCCTTGTGACACTCACACCTACCCGGAAAACTCACGTCATGGCAATCATTAATGCCACACCAGACTCATTTTCTGACGGCGGTGTCCACACTCCCGAGAACCTTATTTCGACACTGCAGTCCTTTGCCAAAGCCGGCGCCACCATGATCGACATCGGCGGCGCCTCCACGTCTCCAGGCCGGCCCGACGTGTCGGCAGAGGAAGAGATAGCCCGCGTTCTCCCAGTGATCAAGCTCGTCCGCAGTCTCCCCGAGCTTTCCCACCTTGCCGTCAGCGTAGACACGTGGCGCGCTTCCGTTGCCGAAGCCGCCGTCGCTGCCGGCGCCGACATCATCAACGACGTCTCGGCCGGCCAGCTCGACCCGGACATGCTCCCCTACATGGCACGTAGTAACCGTACCGTGTGTCTCATGCACATGCGTGGCACGCCACGCACCATGCAATCTTTGACGGACTACCCTGGCGGGATCATTCCTACCTTGGCTCGTGAGCTGCTCGACCGAGTTGCCGAGGCCGAGGCCGCCGGAGTACGCCGTTGGCGCATCATTCTCGATCCCGGTTTAGGTTTTGCGAAGACGGCCTCTCAGAACCTCGAGATCCTTCGCCACATGGACGAGCTTCGCTCTTGGCCTGGTCTCGAGGGTCTGCCGTGGCTGATTGGCTCCAGCCGCAAAACCTTCATCGGCAAGGTGCTTGGAGTCGTTAGTCCGCAAGAGCGCATCTGGGGCACGGCGGCCACCGTCGTCTCGGCGGTTCAGGGCGGCGCGGATATCGTGAGAGTCCATGATGCCGTTGAGATGTGCCAGGTGGCCAAGATGGCGGACGCCATCTATAGGCAGTGAGGCGTTTCTGATTTGTATACTGGATAGGAAACCAAAAGCATGCATCATGTAACAAGCGATCATATATGGGAAGCATTTTTGTAGAGTTTGGCGCAATAGAAGGCAGAATTTCGCTTGATCATTCAAGGAGGACGAACGCTGCGGCTAAAGGGAACCTAGCCGACACAGCACACGAGTATAAACACTGAAAATCATAGAGATCAGCACCAGGTGCCTCTCTCGGGTAGGGTGGTTCTTATGCATAAGTTGCTGAACACAATCCTGGCACCTGTCTCTGCTGTCCCTGCTGTCTTCTTCGCCGTCCTCTCTCGCCGTCCTCGTCCTTGCCATCTAATATACCTGTGCCCGAGCCTGCTCTCACTGCCGTCCTCGTTATTGTCCTCGTTGTCATCATTGTCGTTGCCCGTGTCTCTCGAATGGCAACACCTAGGCGTCATCATCCATCATCGCTTATGGAACAACCTACAGCTCCTTAAGCTATACTTCCTAAAATTCGAACATCTTCCTAATAGTTCTAACTAGGCGGGCTAGACAGTTACCTTCTCTATTCCTAGCATCATACCTATCTATATATATGTCTTATTCTTCCTATATTCAGCTTCTTATCACTACTCTTACTGTTATTATTTCTATTAAATCGTATCTGTTGAATTCGTGCGGCACGAAGCCTAAGAATTAAAAGAGCAAAAGGGGCGTCTGCGTCGATGGATGAGCGTGCGAAAAAGCAAAAAGAACTCCTCGACGGGGAATTGAACCCCGGTCCCCGGCGAATCGTTGAATGACAAGCCGATATCCTCACCACTAGACTATCGAGGATTGGTGTTGTTGTTGTTGGAAGGGGGCGAAAGTAAGGTGTATATGAAGCTAAGCGACAGTCCCCACTTAGGGTTGACTCAGAACGACAGGTGTAGCGGCGACGAGTAGTGCGGTCGGGCACGATAAACCCAGAAAGTGTGCTAAGATGACATGCTGCAGTGGCTTGCAATTGGATCATATATATAATTCGGTATTGTACTGGCATTCTGATGTTGCAATTGTTGATTAGTGATTTGCGCCGTTACGGATCGTGGCTAGTTCCCTTGGGTAGGCCCTACACGGCCAGGTAGCTAGTAATGAGCCTTTGCCTTTCATTGCGCTGAAGTCACACTACCGAGGGGCATCAAGCCCGCTCGCAATGGTATCATCAGGGCCAACAGAAAAGCGCTTGTATTTAGCATA